>CAKNYM010048257.1:152157-175601 GCA_932195095.1 Andricus curvator
CATAAAACCAATACTTTCTCATTATGATGAGAATGTAAAAATGTCAACCGCATTCTTGAATTTTTAAGTAGGCAAGACGATTTTTCTACAAGACACTTGAATTTTCGTTAAAGTTGAATTTGGAGTTTCAGTAGAAAAGTCCATTTTCAATCAGACAGTTGATTTTTCTACGAAAATATTTGAAGTAGCAAACATTTTTCGGTGATAGATAAGCTGGAGGTCTAAACTGAAGCAGGAAGTGCAAATAGTTGAATTTTCAACCTGAAAAGACAAATTGTCAACAAAACAGTTGTATTTTTAACCAAAAAAATGAATTTTTAACCAAGATGATTATTTCTCTTCCGAAAATATAGTACATTTTTCAATTAAAAGGAATTAACTTTCAGCGAAATATATTTGGATTTTCCTATTGGTTCCTATTAATTCAGTTCGCATTTGAGATAGTTGTCGTGCCAAAAACCGGATCTCTAAAAAAAAATAGTTTTTCTATGATTTTAAGAATAAGAATAATATTCCTGATGATGATTTTTCAAATAAAAAACATTATTTCTTACAAATTGAAACAAAAATTGAATTTTAATAATTGATAGCTTATTTTTCCGGGAAAAATATTCTCTAAATGCCACTGTTTACAATGTGAAAATTATTATTTTTTGTTACTAAAATCGTTTAAGCAATTTCTAAAAAGAATAAAAGAATAACTATATTTGATGATTATTTAATTTCTGTTACATTTTAAGAAGTAGAGTTATAGGACATATTTCTCGACAAAATAATCCATGATTCATTCAGATTCAACCATTTTTTAACAATTAGTAAGAAGCGACAGGAAGAAAAAATTTAATTATCAAAACTATTATTAAAATAATTAGTTTTTGTAACATCTACACTTTTTTCATCAAAATGAATACTTTTTTTTCATAAGACATGACTGATAATATCATTTCAGTTCTAAAATGCATGAAAAACTTTTTTTCCCAGAGAATTGATTTTTCACCTTAAGGCCATGTCACGAGTGGGTCACGGGACCGCATTCCTACCTTACCGACACTTTTTTATTTGTCAACTTATTTTCACACGAGTAGCCACATCGAGTGGAAAATTTGGGATAATAAATAAGAAGCACTAAGAAAGGTGGGTCTGGTCCTAGATTTTAATAATCATGAAAAAAGCAACAACAAAAAAAATTATTTAAAAATACTTTTTTCATCATTATAAAAATTTTGGACCAGAACCACCTTCCTTAGTGCTTCTTATTTATCATCCCAAATTTTCAACTCGATGTCGCTATTTGTGTGAAAATAAGTTTACAAATAAAAAAAATGTCAGTAAGGCAGGAATCCGGTCACGTGACCCACTCGTGACATGGCCTTAAGCTAAAAATTAGACAAAGTATGGGCCTACAATAAAAAAGTTTCGTAGCCTATTAAGATGTTAATAAGGTCTTTCAAACCTCCTCTTTCCATACTTTCCGGCCCCACACTTCAACCTTCGCTTCCCCTTCTTTTCCCAATTTCGTCCTCCTTTACTTCCCCTTCTCCACACTTTCACAGATACACCCCTCCTTCCTCCCTCACTTGAGGTCCCCTACTCACCCGCACTACCCAACTAGCCCTACGCTTCCTTTCCCTACTTCCCTTCCCCACATCACCCTTCGCTTCTTCTAATTTCCCTCCCGTTATTTCCCCTCACATCCCCTACCTATCATTTCCGCCCCTTCCCTACTTCACTTCTCTAAATTTTCCTAATTCCCCTCATTTCTACTACTAGCCCTCCCCTCTTACACCCTCACTACCCATCCTCTCATTTCTCCTACTGCGCCTCGCCTCATTTCCCCTGCTGCCCCTCAACTCTTTTCCCCTTACATCGTCATTCATTTGCCCTTACTACCCCTACTTTCCCTCCAAGAATTTCCCATTCTTCCAATCGCCTCACTTTCCCTACCCCTCCCCACTTATTTCCCTTTACTTACTATTCCTCATTTCCCCATCTATTCCCCTACTCCCTAAGAAACCCTAAAACGAGAAAAAGAGGAAGTTTCTTAAAAACACGGAAAAATAAAAAAATTCTTTTTTTTGTAAAGAGAAAAGAGGAAGTTTAATGATGTGAAGTCTGCAATAGTCTTGATTCATATCATGGTTCAATTTTTCAAAACTACTTAATTTTTTTAAACTCTGTGCTCGACTAGATTGTAATTTCCCTTTGTACTTGTTGGCCGATTCGCTGCCGTGAATCTTCGTTTTGGAAGCGGGTGAGCAATCGAATGAAAACGGGGGAAATAATGCGAAAACAAATGGTGCCCGATCAGAGGTAGATTACATCGAGAAACGCAGAAAATCCCACAGAGGTGAAGCTGGGAGGGTGGTCGACGGAGTGGTTGATTCAAAAAGTTTACGGAACTCTCGTAGGCTCATCCCCTCGGTATAAAATGGATGTTGCGCTATTCAAACGGTAATGTTTTTCCATTTAGGCAAAGCAGGGGAAACGGAGAAAAACGAGGGCTTCCAGAAAAGAACAATCCAGGAAATCTTTTCTTAGAAAAAAATCCTGATAAACGCTTCCTTGGCACGCTCTTCTACAAGTGTTGTGAATTGTGTTGGGAAATATTTTCTGAAATAAAGAGAAATAATGTCTTGGCCAAAAGAACATTAGAATGACATTTAAAATTATTGTTTATTTTTGTCCTAAATCGTAATTTCAGAGTGATCGCCAAACATCGTTTTCAAAATTTTGTGTCTTTTTCCTGATTTTACGCTAATATTTCATTTTCCCTGACCACTAATAGTTAAGACCAAAATACTAAACTTGTAACATTTTCAATGGAGAATCTGTTATAAATGGAATAAAATAAATTTTAATTCATGAATTTTGAATTTATTATTCTGAGGGCTGCAACCCAAAAAGTAACTAAAAGTGACTAATGTGCATCAATGTGATTAATGTTCTTTTTATGTTAAAAGAATTTGAAAGATGCCGATGAAATTTATAATTCCAGGTGCATTCTAATGAATGCATGATCAATTTATAAGACTTCAAATCAATTAAAGTTCAATTGAAGGACTTCAAACAAATTAATAAAAACTCAAAAAATTCCATCGATTTCAATAAAATTGAAGTAATTAAGAAGAATTTAAGGAAAGTGAGAAGATTTCGATGAAATAAATAAAAATTGCAGGTGAATTAAAACAAATTCAAGTGAATTGAAAACAATTCCAAAATATGAACAAAAACAATTGATTCAGAGAGTTTTAAATGAGTGAAAAAAAATTCAAGGGAATTCAAAAGAATTTCATGAAATATATAAGAAACCAAGGTGTGTTCAAAAGACTTCATGATGATTTGAATAAAAACTTTGAGAAATTCAAAAAAACCATTGAATTTAGTGAAATTGAAAGATTTCAAGTAAATTAAAAAAACTCGAAAGAATTCCAAAAAATCCAAAAGCATTACAAAGAATTCAATATTAATTAATGAGAATTCAGGGTGAATTCCAAATGAAAACATTATGAAATCTCGAAAAATTCTATGAAATCTGATATTTCCTGAAATACTGGCAAATTTATTAAAATACCGAGAGAGCTTCTAAAATACCTTAAAATTACTGAAATTCTCAGAAAACTTATAAAATTCCTTGGAATCATTAAAAATATCCTATAAACCTACGGGTCCTATAATATCGCTCCACACATTCTGAAATTTGAGGAAATTCATCAAAATCGCATGAAAATTTTGTTAAATACCTTAAAATCACTAAAATCTTTGAAAATCGCTTAGAACGTTCTCAATCACTTTAAAATAATTTTGAACCTTTTAGAATTTTCTAAAATATTTCAAATCGTTTGGAATCTTTTTAAATGCCTTAAAACTATTTAAAGCTTTTAAAAATTGCTTGGAATCTTTTAAAATACCTTAAAATATTCACCACCTTTTTAAATCCGATTAAATTACTGAAATTAATTAAAAATTCATTGGAATGACTAAAAATGCCCTGGAAACATTGAAAGTCATTTGCAATCTCTTCAAATTATTAAAATCGATTTATAATGCCTTAAGGTATCTCATATCCTTTAAAATCCTTAGAATTCTTTTAAGTCTTTAATGATACCTTGAAATATTTGAAAATCTATGAAATCCTACGGAATCCCTTAATTCTTGTAAATACATTCTCCAAAATAAATTAAAAGATTATAGAACCCCGTGAAATTTCATGAAATCTTGTTATATTTCCTGAAATCTTTGGAAAATTGATTAAAATACATTCAGAGCTTTTGAAATCCGGAAAAATAATTTAAATCCTCGGAAACATTATAAAATTCCTTGAAATCTTCAAAAATAAACAAAAACATTTTAAATTCTTCAATATCTTTTGAAATCCCTTGAAATTCTTTAAAGCTCTTGAAAATTTTTTGGAACTTTTAGAAATACCCCAAAATATTTCAAATCCTTTAAAAACTCTTTAAATGTTAAAAATCACTTAACAAATCTTTGGAATATCTTAAAATTCCCTAAAATATTTGTAATCCTTTGTAATATTATGAAATTACTTAAATTAATTTAATATTCCTTGGAATCTTCTTAATTACCCTTAAATATGATAAATTCTTCGAAACTTTTTTAAATCCCTGGAAACATTTAAAAGCTTTTAAAAATTTCTTAGAATCTTTTAAAATACCCTAAAATATTTTAAATTCTTTGAAATTTTTCGAAATCCTTTAACACTTGTTAAAGCTCTTCAAAATTCCTAGGATATTTTTAAAATACTATAAAATCTTTAAAATCCTCAGAAAGCGCATTAAAAACCTGAAATTAATTGAAAATTCCTTAAAATCTGTTAAAATACCCTAAAATATTTCAAATTCTTTGAAATCCTTTGAAATGTCCTAAAACTTTATGATGATCTTCAAAATACCTTGGAACCGTTGAAAATACCCGAAAATATTTCAAATCGTTGGAATTCTCAATAAATTATCGAAATCAATAGAAAATTCCTTGGAATATTTTAAAATATCCTAAAAGCCTTAAATATTTAAAATCCTTGAAAATTTTCAGAAAATCCTTAAAAGTTTTGAATGCTGATGAAAATTCCTTAAAATCTGTTAAAATACTCAAAAATATTTCAAATTCTTTGAAATCTTTTGAAATCCCTGGAAAGTTATTGAAGATATTTAAAATTCCTTGGATGTTTTTAAAATACTCTAAAATCCGTGGAATCACTTTGCATGACTGAAATCTATTAAAAATGATCTGAAATCCTTCAAATACCCTAAAATATTTCAAATCCTTTGAAACATTACAAAGCCCTTGAAAATTTCTTGGAATTTTTGAAAATGCCTTAAAATCTTGAAAATCTTAGGAAATCCCTTCAAAATATTGAAATCTTGAAAAAAAAATTTGTGTAAGGAATTTCGCTCATTATAAGTACATATTGTATGTACGTGGACAGGGACCCTCGTCGGGCTTTGCCGAATAATATAAGAGTGGGAATCTAATCAGATAATATACGAGAGACCTGTGCGTTGCCGATCGTCGTAGCTTCCTTATCACTTTTACTTTCAAATTTTATATTTCTCAAATCATTTTCTAGTTTATTTAATAAAAGAGAGCATTTGGAATAATTTTAAATCCTTTTTAATCCCTTCAAATTATTGAAATTTATTAACAATTAATTGGAATCTTTTCAAATTTGCCAAAAAATATTTCAAAACAATTTACGAACATTCAGAAATATGTATTGACCTGAATGCAATAATGGTTAACACATGGCTGACTACATTGAAAAAAAAGTGACTGAAGTCATATTTTTATTTAAAAAAGTGATTTAGGCCAAAAAAGTTGCAACAAGTGCCTAAGTAGCTGCCTTAATTATTATTGGCAGTGTCTTAAAAGTAGTTCTTACAGAAATTAACTAACCTCTGAAATTTTTTTTTTTAATTCTCTGACTATCCCTGACCATCAAAATGCCCTAAATTTTTCCTGATTTCCATTTTTTCCCTAACATGTGGCCACCCTGTAATTTGTGGTTCAGCACACTCAAAAAAAATTTTCTTTCAATCAAACAAACATTTATTTGATCTTATATCAATGATAAAATTTGTTTCATTTAAATGAAATTTGTTCGAACTAAACAATGGTGTGTTTGAATCAACTACATTTTATTTGAATTGAAAAAATATTTGTTTAAATCAAAAAATATGTGTTTGACCCCATAACAAGGAAAGATATTGTTGAATCCGAGCAAACATTTTTGTGATTGCGACAGTAAAGACTTCCAACCATATGCCTCAACTTTTTCTACTTGTTCAGTCTGATGCCCTACTTTGCTTTAATTTGTTTTCAAGTCTTAAAACTAGGTGATTAGTTTACCTCGTTAATTTGATCAAGCCATTTCAAGAAGCATTCTGTTCTCTAGGACAGAACGCATCCGAGGAAAGGAATTAATGCAATTCTAATTACTTACAAAGGGGACTCTGCAGACTTCCAGGTTTTTGTGTTTCTTGGGGAAGACAAGCTGCCATGGAAATCTACAGTATAACTGTGCCACTAATACCAGGTAACACAGCTAAAGTGAGCAAGAATAGCTAAGTAAGTAAAATCCGTTGAATCGTTTCCGAGAGAAACGGGAAAAGTAGAGGCCGAGGCCGGAAAAGAAGTCAATCGTGAGGAAAAGTTCAAAAGCGAAAAGTAAGGCGGAAAATCTTTGGTTGGAATTTCCATTCGCGGATACGGTAACATATTGGAAGAACCAGGTGATTCCACCGGTTACTGGTAAATCGTTCGGAAACACAAAACCGAAGGCAAACCTGAAATCGAGTAAGTAAATTGTTTCTTCGAAAAGCCCTTTGCCTCCTAAGTGGCAGGTAACAAGCCTGTGCCTTTTCTCCGATTCGTTGAAATTATATGAGTACTTCTGAAATTAAAATAACTCAACAAATTATTACTTCTTTCACGAAAACTCTTTCATCTCTTTTTCACTTTGAGGAAGGGCAATGCCTATAATTTTGTGAATACAATTATGGAATGGATCCTTTAATCTGATAATAACCATTATTTTCTTTTAGGTCCATCATATATCTTGTACTGGTGCATCCGAAGGAATTGTACCACAATTTACGAGACACATCCAACACCTGCTATAGTTGCGTTACATGTTGATGTTAACAAATTTTTTCACGAAATCACCCTTTCAGGCAAATTACTTTTTTAAACACACCCGAAAGTTGGCTAAGTACGGATTTCACGTGTTTTCCGTGTTTTTTTTTCGCGTTTCTGATGAGTCGAATTTTCAACAAAGTAGAATTTATTATTATTACTATTTATTATTATTTTTATTTGTTTATTTTATTCTCAACCAAAAAAGATGAATTCTCAACGAAATATTTAATAAATAATATATAACTCTGCAAGATTTTCATTTTTAATCAAAATGAAGGAAAGATACATTTTCAACCAAGAAGATTAATTTTCTACCAAAAAAGACGAATTTTGTACATAGCAGTTGAATATATAATCTGATGGTATGCATTTTCAAGAAAAACTTGATTTTTTACCAAGTAAATACATTTTCCAATAAATTCTAATTTTTAGCCAAATAGTTGAATTTTCTACCAGAATAGGTGAACTTTCAACCAAATAGATTAACTTTCTACCAAAAAGACGAATTTTAAACAAAAGAGATAAGTTTTCAACAAAGAATATAATATTTACGCTTTTAGTTCAAACAATTAATTTTTAACAAATTCAAAAACGCATTTTCTACCTATTAAGTTCAATAAACTAGTTGTGAATTCGATCTCGAGTGCTTCCACTTTGTTTGTATTTATAATTATATGTTGCTCATTTCACGAGCACTTTGCTTCCCGTTAGCAAATGCATTTGCTTCCTCATAGAGGAAGCATTAGTTATTTTTTTTCAATAATAGACAAACTAAAGTCTTCATCTTGATCAATTTAAAAATAGAAATTTACAAAAACTACAAAATTACAAAATAATACAAACAATTTTTGAAATACAAAAACAAATCAGACAAATCAAATTTTGAATTCGAAATGATAATTTTTCGAGCTGAAAAAGGGAAAAGTTCTGTCGCACCCTATCCCTTTGCCAGCTTTATGATTTTTTTTTAAATTGTCAGAATTATTCTATTTGAAAATTTATGATAAAAAAATCTTTTCTATTCATGCGTCGTCAACTATGATTTATGTCGATGAAAAAAGTTTTTCTGTTAGAAACAGATGATTCATATATTATAAATGAGCATAACTTCCTTAATCTTCAATAAAGTGTATTAATATTATAGATCAATCGATTCGTCTTGAATCAACACAACTTTTCTTTTCTCGCATCAACTTTAAATTATGAGAAGTACAACATTTTTAGTATGAAAATCGATTTTAAAAATTTATAAATTACCATAACTTCCCTACTCCTTGATAAAATTTATTAATATTGTAGGTCAATCGATTCGTCTTGAACCAAGAAATCTTTTATATTCTTGCATCAACTTTGAATTATATTGAAGAAAAAACTTTTACTATGAAAAACCGTATTTTCAAATATTATGCATTACCATAGCTTCCTTACTCTTCAATAAAGTGTAATAATATTATAGGTCAATCGATTCGTCTGTAATCAACACATATTTTCTGTTCTTGCATCAACTTTGAATTATGTTAATGAGAAAAGTTGTACCATAAAAAACCGATTTTCAAAATATATAAATTACCATAAATTCCCTACGCTTTAATAAAATATATTATTATTATAGGTCAATCGATGCGCCTCGAAGCAAGGAATCTTTTATATCCTTGCATCAACTTTCATTTATATTGAAGAAAAAAGTTTCACTATAAAAAACCGTATTTTCAAATGTTATGCATTAACATAGCTTCCTTAATATTCAATAAAATGTATTAATATTATAGGTCAATCGATTCGTCTCGATCCAAGGAATCTTTTATATTCTTGCATCAACTTTGAATTATTTCAATGAAAAAAGTTTTACTATAAAAAACCGATTTTTAAAATATATAAATTACCATAACTTCCCTACACTTCAATAAAATATATTAATAGTATAGGTCAATCGATTCGTCTCGAACCAAGGAATCTTTTATATATGGGTGCATCAACTTTGAACTATGTCAATGAAAAAAGTTTTACTATAAAAAACCGATTTTTCAAATATTATTAAGTGCTTAGAAAAAATGCAACAAATATTTTCAGAAATCGTTTGGTCAGTTTCAAGATATTAGTCGGAAAAATAATCCCTTCAAATTTCATCATTTATCTGCGACCGTTTTCAAGTTATCGTGTTCACAAAAAAGCGTGACATCCACACATCCACACACTGATCCTCACACAAATACAAACATATGCACACGCACGCACACACATCCGGACAATTGCTTAGAACATTGTATTACATATTTTTTAATTGGGGAAGGTTCAATTAAATGAATTTAAAATTTTTTGAAAATGTTACCATTACAAAGCTTCCTCTATGAGGAAGCAAAAAAGACGAATTTTCATCAAAATAGTTAAACCCTCAACCAAAAAGAAAATTTTTGGAAAATAAAGATTAATTTTCTAACAATTGATTAAATTTTTAAATAATAAGTTTAACTTTTGACTGAATAGTTAATTTCTCTCCCAAAATAGTTGAATTTTCAAATAAAAAGATGAATTTTCAACCAAGAAGATTAATTTTCAACCAAAACAGACAAAAATTTTAACGAAATAAAATATTTTTCAACAAAAAGGAGGATTTTTAAAAAAAATTGGATTGTGGAACCCAAATATAAATCCTTGAAAAAAGTTAATTCTCAACCAGACAGTTTCATTTTGTACAACACGAATTAGTTTTTAAGCAAACAGTTGCGTTTTTACCAAAAAGGATGAATTTTCAACGAAGAAAATAAAACTTCTACCATAAAAATACGAATTTTCAACAATATACATCAATTTTAAGCCAAACAGTTGAATTGTTAACGAAAAAGCATGAATTTTCAACCAAGAAAATTAATTTTCTAGAAAAAGAAAAAATATTTACATTTTCAGTTCGAAAAACTAATTCTCAACCAATAAAACGAAATTTGCAAAAAACTGGTTAAAGTTTCAACTAAAATGATAAATCTTCAAAAAAAAAAATAGAGTTGTCAAAAGTAGTTTAACCTTTGACCAAGCAATTGCATTTTACAACAAAGACGATGAATTCTCAACGAAAAATGTAATTGTTGATACGAATAAAAAGACATGCCTGAAATATGTATCAAAAGATTTCTGAATGCAAAAAATGCAAAAGTTCTATGTCAGGAGAGGGTCGAGTGGAGGAAAATTATTTGTAAGAAATGTGCAGAATTAACAGCCAAAAATGCTGTCAAACCAGGGAAAATGGGGTAATTTTTAAAGAAAAATAGAGAAACTAACATCATTTATAAGTACTCATAAAGAAGTGGTCAATATGGTAACACCAAAATAATAAATTCCACTAAACAATTGAATTTTCAAAATTAAAAAGAAAAATTTTCGACAAATGAGTAGTGTTCTACAGAGTTTGAGTGCTCAGAGAAATTCTCACGAACATGAGAATATGCTCGAGAATATGCTCGACCTTTATGTGCTTTGAGAATTCAATGAACATTTATGAGCATTTTGAATTAGGATTAAAAAATCGTATTTTCTATCTTTATTAATAATAATTACATTGTTTAAATTTCGCGGGAAAATGGATCGCTTCAAATTGGAAAGGGTGCTAAATTTAAATGATAAAAGAAGTCAAAGTAATAGAAAATATTTTATTCGCATTAAACAGTGCTTTATTCAGGGTTTTTAGAATATCCCAATTTCTAAATTCTTCTATAGGTATAAAACCAACCGTACACTGCCATACACCTAGCAGATTAATAATGTTCCCAGACGATTGGAAAAAAGCGATTATCGTACCAATATACAAAAGAAAGGGAGATAAAAACAACTGCAGTAATTACAGAGGTATCAGCCTACTAAGTACCGTAAGTAAAATATACTCAAAAATACTTATTCGTAGGGTAATGGAAATCACAGAAGAAAAAATATGGGAAGTCCAAAGTGGATTTATGCCAGGAAGATCATGTACAGATCAGATATTTAGCCTAAGACAGATCACAGAAAAAAGCTTGAGAGTAGGAAAGAAAGTTTTCTGTGCATTTATTGACCTAGAAAAAGCATTTGACACGGTAAATAGAAGTAAACTTTGGGAAGTTCTTAAAGAATACGGAGTAAATGGAGGGCTCCTGCAAGCAATAAAAACAATATATACAGGTAGTAAAGCGAGCGTAAGGGTAAACGGGAAACTGAGTGACTGGTTCGATATTACGCAAGGCGTGAAACAAGGATGCGTTATGTCCTCGTGGCTATTTATCATATTCATGGATAAGTGTCTAAGAACTGCACTCTTCGACGAAGAAGGTGTAGATCTCCAAACAGTTAAGGTACGTGGGTTAGCTTTCGCAGATGACAAGATTGTTATGGCAGAATCAGTCGAGGACTTGCAAAGAATGTTGAATAAACTTCATACAAGCATGAAGGACATGGGACTCAAAATTAACGTAAATAAAACAAAAATCATGGTGTTTGAGGGAAAGAGTGAGAAAACAATGTGCAACATTGTCCTAAATGATGAGAGATTAGAACAAGTTGACAAGTACGTATATCTAGTTAGTCTATTCACTAGCGACGGAAAAATAGATGGGGAGTTAGATAGGCGCATAAATAAAGGTAAACAGGTTATCGGTAGAGCAGGGTCCATCCTAACAAATAAAAACATATCAAAAAAAGCTAAAATGGCCATACACAATTCTATATTCGTACCGACTGTACTATACGGTAGCGAGACATGGACCTGTCAAGAAAAGGACAGGAGTAAAATTAACGCGATCGGCATGAAACCTCTGCGCATAATATGCGGGAAAACACTAATGGACAAAGTCCGAAACGAGACAATCCTCAAAGAATGTGGTGCAAAAGAGACAATAGTTGACACATGGGAAAGAAATCAGTTAAGATGGTTCGGACATCTTGAAAGAATGAAAGATGAACGACTGACCAAACAAGTGTATAAAGGTAAAGTAAATGACAGAATGCCCAGAGGTAGACCGCTGAAAGAATGGTTAGAATCTGTAAATGAGACAATAATCAGTAGAGACATAAGAAGCCATAGGAACACAAGAGCTTGCATGAAAAAATGCATGGACGTGAAGGAAGCTAGAGTAGTATGCCAGGACAGAAAAGTGTGGCGACAAATAGTTTTTAAACAGAGTGACAGTAGAATGAATGACGCCTGAAACAAAGATCTTGGATACTAATGGGCCCAAGTGGAGAACCATACATAACAATTCTGTGAGGCTCTTCACTTGGGGTGATCGCTAGAGAGATTGATCAGCAACCTGGGTCGGAGCAGTGTTGCGGAGTAAACGTGTCATTTAAATAAATAACACGAGAATTCCAGATCAATCTAAAATATATATACCTAACACTTATATACCTATCCACCTCATACCTATATTCCTACCTACCTTACACCTGTATACCCATATACACACTACTATTCTCCAACCGAGCAAGTCACGCCTACCCCGAAAGGGAAATGGCTTAATGGTATAATAATAATAATAATAAAATAAATTATGTTTCTAAGTATATTTAAAACGCTTTTTAGTTGCTTTTTCAAGTAAAAACGATACATTTTCAACCAAAGAAATGAATTTTCAACTAAAATGATGAATCTTCAACAAAAAATATGAATTTTTAGCCAAATAGTTGAATTTTCAAACCAAAAAATTAATTTTCTACTCAAAAAGTTTCATTTTCAACAAAGTACATGAATTTTCATCTAAAAAAAAAATAAATTTTCAACCAAAACTAGAATAGTTAAAATTTAAGAAAAATTAAGGTTCAACAACAACAAAAAAACGAATTTTCAACAATATATATATATTTTTTTTCATTAAAAAAAAAGATTTTGTAACCAAAAATAGAAGAATTAAATGTTCAGTTAAGGCAATCAATTTTCAACAAAAAAATTGAATTCTCAACAAAATAATTCACTTTAAACTAAAAAAGATAAATTCACAAACCAAAAATATAATGTTTCAATTTGCAGTTAGAAAATTATATACAAAAAACAGTTTTCAGCTAAATTAATTAATTTTCAACTAAAAATATAAATTTTCAAGCGAAAGTGGAATTAAAAAAAATTAATTTTCAACTAAGAAGAAACGAATTTTCAACGAAAGAAATTAATCTTTAATCACAATAATAAATTTTTAACAAAAAATATTAAGTTTTGACCAAATAGTGGACATTACAATCCAAAAGATGAATTTTCTATAAAAAAAAAAAATAATTTTCAACTAAATAGTACTTGTTTTAATGAAAGAAATGAATTCTTAACAAAAAATAGAATAGTTAAATTTTCTACTAAACATATAATTTTTTAACGGAAAAGATTACATTTCTATCAAAAAAGGTAAATTTTCCACAAAAAATGAAATAGTCAAAGTGAATTTTCAACTAAAATGATGAATCTTCAACTAAAAAAATTTAATATTTAACTAAATACATTAATTTTAAACTGAAAAGATACATTTTTCACCAAAAATAAAGAAGGATAATTTCAGTTAGTAAAATAAATTTTCAATCAAAGAAATGAATTTTTAACCAAAAAGATGAAATTTCAACTAATGAGAGTAGTCTTTTACCAAAAAAGACGGATTTTCATTAAATAGTTGCATTTTCACCGAAAACAGAGAAATTTTCAAAAAAAAAAATAGAATAGTTAAATTTTTCGTGAAAAAATTAATTTCCAATAAAATTGAAGTAAATAAAGATAAATTTTCGACAAAAAATGGAACACTTATATTACCAGTTAAAAAAAATTATTTCTAAACAATAAAAAACTCATTTTCAACCAAAAAGATCAATGTTCAAATTTTCAATAAAGAAGTACATGAATTTTCGAATAAATATTCGAATTTTTAAATGAATTTCCAGCCAAAAAGATGAATTAGTCGCCAAGAAGATTAAACATTCACCTACAAAATTCAAATTTTCAATAAAATACAGGAATTTTAAACCAAATATTTGAATTTTCAACTTATGAAGATAAATTCTGAACCAAACATGTACGAGTTAAGTTTTCAGTTCAAACAATTAATTTTCATCTAGAAAACATAATTGTCAACAAAATAATTAAATTTTGTACAAAGAAAATTTTTTCCAAATAAAATGATGAATCATTGTCCAAATAAATGAATTTTTAACAAAGTAGTTCTACTTTGAAGGAATTAGTTAAATTTTCTACCAAAACAGGTGAATTCTCAACGAAAAACGTGATATATTATATTTTAACCACAAAAAGGATTTTAATTTTACACCAAAAATAGTTGAATTCAACCAAAAAATGAATTTTATACAAAATGGTTTGAATACTCAAGAAAAACAGATTGATTTTCAACCAAATATTTGCGATTTTTAACCATAATAATAAAATTAACTTTAACTTTAGTGTATCGAAAATTCCCTAACTTTGTCAGGTTTTTTCTGAAATTCCCTGACTTTCTGGAATTACCTAACCTGTAGCAACTCTGTAATTGAAAAAAAAGTATATGTTTATTTCACTCTGGAATTTTTTTGTAAAAATATATGTATGTATTAATTATGATGTGTATATTTGTGTAAACAATAAATGCTTTAAATTCTCTTAAATGCTCTATAAATTCTCTGTTCGAGCTTAAATGCTGAGCATATTCTAGAGAGCATTTGCTCAGCATAAATTCTTGGGCATTTAAGAACTCTACAAATGAGATGAATCTTCAACCACAAAAATGAATTCTGAACAAAATACAAGAATTTTCAACCAAAAAATTCAATTTTCACTTCAAAAAAAGATTTATTTAAAAAAAAAAATAATAATAATTTCAAGCAAAATAGTTGAAATGACAGCTGAAAAATATTAATTTTCAAACAATGAGATGAATTTTCAAATTAAATAATGAATCTTCAACCAAAAAACAAATTTCCAACCAAAAGTGATTGCATTTTCTGATAGACTTATATTAATTCAGTTCGCATTTAAACGAAAGAAACAGGAAAAGGACAAATTTCTTGAGATCAGGGGAAAATAGAGGAATTCTTTAAAAAAGCGAAAAGAGGGGAATAGGAGAAAGAGTGTGAAGTCTGAATTATGAAAGTGGTTTTGAAACTTATTAAGTTATTATTGAATGCTGCCGCTGCAGGACCGTTTTTCTGCCCTGTTACTAACCGTAGTTTTTGGAACCTCCCCTTTCCCCCCTGAAATTTGTAACGTTGTTTATGGGCGACTTTTTATTCGGGCTAATTTAGAGGCGAAGGATCAAACCAAGAATTAAAAAATTTTTGTGAAAAAGTACGCTCTTGTTTTCATTTATTCAGTGTAATATTAAATTGAATAACCCACTTTAAAGAGCAGTGAGCTTAGGCAGATCTCTCTAGTGGTGCGAAAGTCTTTAACGAGTCGTCGTAAAATAATGTCAGCTCTGGGATTTGATTAAGTTTTAACTTGCCTTCGCACTCGTCGCGCGAACACAGGAATAAATTAAGTTTTGCCTAGTGTAGTAGTCACGTAGTTCGTCCTCCAGAAAACATTTCCTCTGAAAACTTCCAGTTTTTTCTGTCTTGAGTAAACCGTCCATCCTCTTTTTTCCATCTTATCTTTATTTTTAGCTATCCTCGAGTACTTCAGAAGAAACTTTCTCCTGCTTTCCAACTTCCTGGATAAGGTAAAGTACCTTTAGATAAAAAATTATGACTTTTTTCTTTCTAGGCTGGACAAATATTTGAAGATTCTTTAAAGGAATAAGCATTCATTAATTGTACAGTCTGAATTTAAATCAATCAAAAGTGACTTGTTGTAAGTCAATTTTGATTGATTTTGAATCATTCAATCTGTTCATTTGAATCTGAAAACGTCAATTTTCAAACAAAAATCGAATAGTTAAATAATCAATTATTATCAAAATCAATATTAAGCAAAGTAGTTCAACTTTACATCAATTAGTTTGATTTTAAACCAAAAAAGATCGATTTTCAACCAAGGAAATTAATTTTCTACCAACAAAGACAAATTATCAACAAAGTGGTTTAATTTTGAACTAAAAAAAGATCAGTTTTTTAACCAAACAGATTAATTTCCAACTGAAATGGTGAATCGTGAAACAAAAGAATAAATATCTAACAAAGCAGTTCGACTTTCAAGCAAGTAGTTCAATAACAAAAAAAATGAATTTTGTGCCAAGAAGATTAATTTTGTACACAAAGACGAATTTTCAAGAAAACACAAGAATTTTCAACAAAATACAAAAATTTTCAAACAAAATGTTGAATTTCCTACTGAAATTAGATTCATTTGTAACAAAAAAAAACATAATTTATCTTAACTTTCAACTAAGCAGTAAGCTTTTTAATGAAAAAAGATGAATTCTCCACGAAAAATGTAATACCTGATATTTCAGCCAAAAAAGATTTCATTTTCAAGTCAATCACGGTTGCTATTTCAACTAAAGAAGATTTTAATATCAGGTAAAAAATGGTTGAATTTAACCAAAAAGATGAATTTTCGACCCATAAGAATTATTTTCTACCAGTGAAGACCAATTTTCAACAAATCACATGGAATTCCAATCAAATAGTTGAATTTCCAACTAAAAACGATCAATTTCCAACCAAAAGTGGAATAGGTAAATTTGCTGTCAAAAAAATTCATTTTCAACCAAAAAAACTTCGAACTTTCAACAGAATAGCTCAATTTCTAACCATAGAGATGAGTTTTCAACTGAAAATTATGAATCTTCAAACAAACAAACAAAATGAATTTTCAACAAAGTACTTTATCTTTCTACAAGGTAGTTAAATTTTTTACCAAAAAATATGAATTCTCAACAAAAAGTTTCCTGATAGTTGATATTTGAAACAAAAAAGATTGTAATTTTGAGTCAAAACTATCGATATTTTAACCGAAAGAATATGTTAAGCTTAAATAGAAAATAGTGGAATTCAACCAAAAAAGACGAATTTTCAGTAAAATAGCTCAATTCAACGAAATAATGAAATTTTTAAAGAAAAAATATCAATTTTCAACAAAAAAAATGTAATAATTCAATTAACAAAATTAATTTTCAATAAGAAATAGATTTTCAACAAAAGAATAAAAATTTTGAACCAATAATAAAATTTGTAACCAAAGCGATGAGTTTTTAACCAAAAGATTCATGTTCTACCAAAGAAACCACGAATTTTCGACATAATAATTTGATTTTTCAATTATAGAGATAATTTTTCAACTAAAATGATGAATGTTCAAACAAAAAAATTAATTTTTAATGAAGAAATTCAACTTTTAACAAATTAGTTTAATTTTCAATCAAAACGATGAATTGTCAAAAAAAAATTCCCTAATAGTTGATATTTCAAACAAGACATATATTTAAATTTGAAGTTAAAAAACAGTTGATACTTCAACGAAAAAATATTATAATTTTGAATTAACAAAAAAGTGAAATTAAAAAAAAATAGACGAATTTTCACCAAAATAGTTCAATCTTTAACCAAATATTTGAAGTTTTAATTAAAGAGATAAATTTTAAAATACATTTACTTTCAACTGAAAAATATAAATTTTTAACCAAAATGAAAATGTGAAAAAAAAATATTGAGCTTTCAACCAAGTAATTGAATTTTCAAACAAAAAATATAAATTCTCAACAAAATATATAATAATTGATATTTCAACCAACTAAGATTTTAGTTTCAAATCACAAACAGTTTAATTCGACCAAAAAGATAAATTTTGAACGCAGAAGATTTATTTTCTACCAATAAAGACGAATTAATCTAGCCAGTAACGGCTACTGACAGAATAAATAATTTTTAATCATCTACATAAACTATTACTCTCATTGATTGAATCAGTCATTTTGAACGACGCAATCAGTAATTTTCATTTATTAAATCAGCCATCTTGAATTGTACAACCAATAGCTTTCACAAATTAAATAAGTCATTTTAATTGATCTAGTCCGTGAATTTCAACTCTTAAACCAATCAACCATGGTCATTTTCAATCATATATTGAGATAAAGGAATTTAATAAAGCATTTTAATTTTTTTAAATATTTTTTAGATTTTACTATTTTATTATAGCAGACTAATCAGTCACTTCCATTGACTGAAAACCAGTAATTGCAAATTACTTTTTGATTCTGTTAGTAAAATTCACTGATTCATATGTTAAAACGACTGTTGTGTCAGTCGAAATAACTGATTCTTCAGCCAAAGCTGGCTGGATTAATCTAATCAGTCAAATCTTGACTGATTTAAATTAGGAGTGTAATAGCATTACTAATAAAATTGTGATTATTAAACAAAATCTATCAAGAGGGAGGATTCAGTATGTAGGAAAAGCACTTTAGGAAAATATTTGCCTAATTTATTTAGGTCTGGTTGGTTTAGTAAATGCTGTTAGTGTGGAATGTCAAAGATCGATTCGCATCCTTGATTCGAGACGGGAACCGGAAACGTGAGAGCATCCAAACTGGCTGGTGCATATTGTGATTTCCTGAGAATTGCAAAGTCTCTCGGGTACCATCGTTGGACCAGGACCACCAGATATACTGCGCGTCCCGGACAGAACAGTTTGTAACGTTGGGGTAGCTAGCTCGTAACCACAGACCCGTTACACCACCTCGTCCCTCGAGCACTACTCTCACCAAATTGAAACTAGTCTTTGCATTGGATTAACTCTTTACACGTTCATGATGCAGTACGTTCGTAACTCGATATTGTCCGTCACCATAACCCTTAATTTCCTCATGTCAACTTCATATCTATGTAAGGATAGAGGACTTTTATAATTAACTTTATGACAGAATTTAATTATTAAAGTCTAACTGGATTCATTAAACTCCCTTATATTTGTATAATGAAAATGTACGATGGTTATGAATGGAATTAGAATTTACCAGTATTTTCACCTATATCGTATCACAGAGCTGAGTACAAAAAATAAGACCAAATAGGCTCCGCGCCCTTACAACAAAGTGTTCTGTAGCCTTTTGAGATGTTAATTAGGTCGTTAAAATCTTCGTCTCCAACCCCCCAATTCACCCTTCTCTACTTTCCCTTCCCTCATTTCTTCTTACCTCCTATACGTCCCCTCTCCTTACTTCCCCTTCCGACACCTCACCTATGAATCCTCCCATCTCTTACTCTCCATTTGCTTCCCCTTATATCCCATGATTCCCCTACACACAGTTCTTCTACTTCTCCTTTTCTCACATCCTCTCACCTCCTTTACTTCTCCTCATACCACTTCCCCTATGCCTCCTCCACTAACTTATGTACCCTCCCGTCCTCCCGGCCACAGTCTCAATCGAATTCGTACGCGATCGGGACTCTCCAGAAGAAAACAGATTCGGCTAAACTCGGTGGCGTTCGAATAGGGTCGGCTGATGGTTCGTCTCACCGAGGCAGTGTGTGCATCACGAAGGTGTGAACGTGTGAATGCTTCATAGTTTGAATGCTGCATACTTCTTTAAAGATTTCCAAGATCTCTAAGAGTTCCAAGAGTTTCTCAAAAAGTTCTCTTAAGTCTTTCAGCGCGGCAATCTGAGATTTCTCAGTGACTAGCTCCACGCATCACTTCCCATACTTCGACTCCCCTCACTTCCCTTCCCATCATTTCCACTACGCCTACTTCACTCACTTGCTCACCCATTCCTTCCCTTACTCCCACACCCTTATCTATTATTCCTCCTCTCCCTTTCGCTTCTTACACTTCATCACACAACCTATACTTCCCCTCCCACCACCTATAACTCCCCACCCACCACTTCCAACTTCCCTCACATCATCTTAGCTGCTCTACTTCTCCTATCCTTACTTTCCCTTCCACCAGTTCCACTACACCCCTCCCTAGACTTCCCAATCATTCGCTTCCCATCATTTCCCCTATTTCTATTTCCCTCTCTTTACCTACTTATCTCTGCTTCATCTCCCTACTTTCCTACTACCCGTCCCATCACTTCCTCTTTCCCCACTTCTCAACATTCATTATTGTTCTAGTATCGATAGATTGTATATCGAAAATAATTTTATGAATTTAATACCTTGTACTACATTTTTCTATCAGAAAATCCCATACTCAAGGATCTTGCAATTAGAGTTGATTCAGCTCCACCGCGACCCATTTAAAATAAGCCCTCTATCTCATTATATGGCTCAAAACAAACTTGAGATTATCCTCAGATTCTCAGGTGCCAGTTTATCTCTCGAATCTATGAAGGTGTTTTTAACACATCACATGTGGTGGTATGAACCCAGCGTTGATAATTACACTTCTGCTGCGAAATTGAGGCGTCAAAGAGATCGAGATTCACGGATAAGGCACGTTCTTCCGAGGTCCAATGAGTGGATGATAGCGACCGCAGAGAGCCTTTTGAAAAGGATCTTAGCCTTCTTCAGTATCCCCGAGTTGCAACTCTACCCTTTCTATCCCGGATTTCCAACTTTTCCTTTGCGACGATTGAACCAAGACACAAGACACTTGCATTTCCTCGTCCGGCAAAGAATACGAAAGACGCGTAGATCCAAGAGAAACAAGGGAACTGGAAATAAAAATAAAACTTGTCTTCGCTGGAAAAGACCACATTCCGGATTCCTGGGCTCAACGGACAAAGCTGCAGAGGCATAGTATCCTCACATTGCAAATCTTTTTTCTTTCCCTTCTTGTTTAAATTTCATATTCAGGAAACAAGAAAGATTTTTTTTAGATTTAGGATCTCGAAACATGAACTCCAGTCCACGGACTCACGCTACTATTAAAAGTTTTTGATACTTTTTTTAACGATGCAACTATTTTGAAGAAAATGACACTAATGCTACTATTTTCTAAAATTGCTCGCTAATAACAACCATTACATATTTAATTTTTTCTTTAAGCACATTTTCAAACCTCTTCGCTAGATTGTTTAAAATGACGCAACCGTCGCCTCACCTCAAAAATTCAAATTTCAGAAGATTTGAAGCGATTTCTACAAATTTCATGAGATTTCAAAGATTTCAACACATTCGGAGGTATATTAGGGACTTTAACCGATTTCAGGGATTTGAAAGAATTTTATAGGACTTCACAGATTTTAGGAGTATATTTGGGAATATTTCACGAGATTCCAGGAAACTTCAAAAGATTTAAAAAATCGCTAGAGATTTGAAAAGGGTATCCAAGATTTTAAGGGCTCTAGAGACCTTCAGGGAGCAAATGAAATAGATTAAAATTTAGAGAGACGATCCAGGGATTTCAAGGGATTTCGACGGATTTCATAGAATTTTATAGGGTCTCACAGGATTACAAAGATTTAAATATTTTTGAACTATTTTTAAAAGATAATAAAGTTTTTAAGATGTTCAACAGGATTTCTCCAGATATAAGGAATTTAAACCATTTCAAAGGATTTTAAGGAATATAGCGTATTTTAAAACATTCTGAGGAATTTCATGCGTTTCAAAGAATCTCTTAGAATTATAGAAAATTTCAAGAGATTTAAAACTTTCTAAGAAATTTTAAATGATTTCATAAGATTTCAAGGAATTGTATGGTTTTACAAAATTCAAAAGAATTTAACAACATTAGAGGGATTCATCAGATTTCAAAAGAAAGTCAAAAATTACATAAGAATGTAAGAAATTTTTATAAATTTCAGGAGTTTTTAAAAAATTGCAGAGTTTTCGAGGCATTTCAGACGATTTAAACGTAATTCAAGTTTTTTGAAAACAGATTTTAGTGGATTTCAAAGGATATCAAAGCTTTTAGGGTTTTAAAAGATTTCAGGGGATTTCAAGGAGCTTCATCAGATTTTATGGAATTTTACGAGATTGCGTAGAATTCCAAACATTTAATAATTTTTCATGAAATTTTGAAAGATATTACGGACTTCAAGATGGGTTACGGGACTTTACTCGCTCGTATTTTCAATTACTAGGGACTTCATGAGATTTGAAAGATTTCGAAGATTTCAAGGCATTTTTATAGTATTTACAACATTTCAAGATCATTCAAGGAATCTTACAATATTCGAGAGACTCAAAGTTTTTTTTACAAAATTAAAGATTCCATAAGATTAAAAGAAATTTTTATAGATTTCAAGGGATATTAAAAGATTCTATAGTTTTCTAAGGATTTTAGAAGAATTCAAGGGTATTTGATAGATTTCAGTGGTTGTTAACAGATATCAAAGATTTCAAAGGATTTCAAAGATTTGATCACTTTTGAAGAAATTTAAAATGATATTTACCGATTCAAGATGTTTTATGGGAGTTTGTTCAATATTTATGGGATTACACAAGATTTACAAAATTTTCTTTTCTATGGATTTCAAAGGATTTTAAAGAATTTAGAGTTTTTGATATTCCTAGGTATTTAACGAGGTTTCATCATTTTAAAGGGTTTTCAAAGAATTTCGTCAGATTTTAGAAAATTTCAACGGATTTCAATGATTTATAGGTTTTTTTTTTGGATGGGATTTATTAGGTTTGAAGGAATTTCACTCGATTTTTGTGCGATTGCTAGGGATTTCAGAAGATTCAAGGGATACAATTAATTTCATGAGATTTCAAAGGATTTTAAAGAGTTTAGAGTTTTTTGAAAGATTCAAAAGAATTTAATGAGATTTAAATATTTTTAACTAGCTGTGAATTCGATCTCGAGTTTTTCCAATTTGTTTGTATTTATAATTATATGGTGCTCATTTCACGAGAACTTTTCTCCCCGTTAGCAAATGTATTTGCTTCCTCAGAGAGGAAGCATTAGTTATTTTTTTCAATAATAGACAAACCAAAGTCTTCATTTTGATCAATTTAAAAATAGAAATGTACAAAAAATGCAAAACTACAAAATAATACAAAAAAAATTTTTAACACAAAGAGAAATCAGACAAATAAAATTTTGTATTCGAAATGATAATTTTTCGAGCTGGAAAAGGAATAGGAAAAGTTCTGTAGCACCCTACCCCTTTCCCAGCTTTATGATTTCTTTACAAAAATTGTCACAATTACTCTATTTGAAAACTTAGGATCAAAAAGTCTTTTCTATTCATGCGTCAACTTTGAATTCTGTCACTGAAAAAAGTTTTTCTGTTTAAAACAGATGACTCGAATATTATAAAAGAGCATAACTTCCTTAATCTTCAATAAAGTGTATTGATCTTATAGATCAATTGATTTGCCTCGAATCAAGGAATCTTTTCCGTTCTTGCATCAGTTTTGAATTATGTTAGTGAAAAAAGTTTTATTATGAAAAATCGTGTTTTCAAATATTATGCATTACCATAGCTTCCTTACTCCTCAATAAAATGTATTAATATTATAGGTCAATCGAT
>CAKNYM010048257.1:175611-209586 GCA_932195095.1 Andricus curvator
CTTCCTTACTCCTCAATAAAATGTATTAATATTATAGGTCAATCGATTCGACTCGAATCAACACATCTTTTCTGTTCTTGCATCAACTTTGAATTATGATAATGAAAAAAGTTCTACTATAAAAAAACGATTTTTCAAATATTATTAAGTGGTGAGAAAAAATGCAACAAATATTTTTAGAAATCCTTTGGTCAGTTTCAAGATATTAGTCGGGAAAATAAGCCCTCCGAATTTCATCAATGTATCTGCGACCGTTTTCAAGTTATCGTGTTCACAAAAAAGCGTGACATCCACACATCCGGACAATTGCTTAGAACATTGTATTAGACATTTTTAAATTGGGGAAGGTTCAATTAAATGAATTTAAAATTTTTGGAAAATGTTACCATTACAAAGCTTCCTCTATGAGGAAGCACAAGGTTTAAAATAATTTCTTAGGATTTCAGAAAATTTCACAGGTTTTTGCTTCCTCATAGAAGAAGCTTTGTAATGGTAACAATTTTCCAAAAATTTTAAATTCATTTAATTGTGTGGATGTGTGTGTGGATGTCACGCTTTTTTGTGAACACGATAACTTGAAAACGGTCGCAGATAAATTGATGAAATTCGGAGGGCTTATTTTCCCGACTAATATCTTGAAACTGACCAAAGAAAATCTAAAAATATTTGTTGCATTTTTTCTGAGCACTGAATAATATTTGAAAATCCGTTTTTTTATAGTAAAACTTTTTTCATTAACATAATTCAAAGTTGATGCAAGGATATAAAAGATCTCTTGGTTTGAAACGAATCGATTGACCTATAATATTAATACATTTCATCAAAGAGTATGGAAGTTATTGTAATTTATATATTTTGAAAATCGGTTTTTTATAGTAAAACTTTTTTCACTAACATAATTCAAAGTTGATGCAAGAACAGAAAAGATGTGTTGATTTGAGTCGAATCGACTGACCTCTAATATTAATACATTTTATTGAAGAGTAAGGAAGCTATGGTAATGCCTAATATTTATAAATACGGTTTTCTATAGTAAAACTTTTTTCTTCAACATAATTTAAAGTTGATGCAAGGATATAAAAGATCCCATGGTTCGAAACGAATTAATTGACCTATAATATTAATACATTTTATCAAAGAGTATGGAAGTTATTGTGATTTATATATTTTGAAAATATTTTTTTTATATTCAAACTTTTTTCATTTTCATAATTCAAAGTTGATGCAAGAACAGAAAAGATCTGTTGATTCGAGTCGAATCGATTTACCTTTAATATCAATACATTTTATTGAAGAGTAAGGAAGCTATGGTAATGCATAATATTTGAAAATACGGTTTTTTATAGTAAAACTGTTTTCTTCAACATAATTTGAAGTTGTTGCAAGAATATAAAAGATTCCTTGGTTCGAAACGAATGGCTTGACCTATAATATTAATACATTTTATTAAAGGGTATGGAAGTTATTGTGATTTATATATTTTGAAAATCGTTTTTTTGTAGTAAAACTTTGTTCACTAACATAATTCAAAATTGATGCAAGAACGGAAAAGATTCCTTGATTCAAGGCAAATCGATTGATCTATAATATCAATACAGTTTATTGAAGATTAAGGAAGTTATGCTCATTTATAATATTTGAGTCATCTGCTCCAAACAGAAAAACTTTTTTCATTGACATAATTCAAAGTTGACGCATGAATAGAAAAGACTTTTTGATCCTAAGTTTTCAAATAGGGTAATTCTGACAATTTTTGTAAAGAAATCATAAAGCTGGGAAAGGGATAGGGTGCTACAGAACTTTTCCCATTCCTTTTCCAGCTTGAAAAATTATCATTTCGAATACAAAATTTCATTTGTCTGATTTGTCTTTGTGTTAAAAAATTTGTTTGTATTATTTTGTATTTTTGCATTTTTTGAACATTTCTATTTTTAAATTGATCAAAATGAAGACTTTGGTTTGTCTATTATTGAAAAAAATAACTAATGCTTCCTCTCCGAGGAAGCAAATACATTTTCTAACGGGAAGCAAAGTGCTCGTGAAATGAGCATCATATAATTATGAATACAAACAAAGTGGAAACACTCGAGATCGAATTCACCGCTAGTTTCAGAAGGTATTTAGGATATTAATGATATTTAGAAGATTTCAAAGTATTCCAACGGATTTCTAAAGCAATTTATGGAATAAATGAAATTTTAAGGGACTTCTAGGTAAATTCAAGAATTCTTACCGATTTCAGGGATTTGAAACAGACTTCAAGGGTTCTTGAAGAGTTTCAAAAACTTTGAAAGCTCTCAAGGTATTTCAAAAGTTTCAAAGTTATTTCACGCGATTTAGTGAGAGATTTATATTGTATACCAGATTTCAAAAATATTGAACACCTTGATTTGATGATAAACGAAATTGGACGACACTTTTTTGCTACTATTTCAAAAATGTATGCTACTATTGACTTTATTTTCAATTTCTTAGATGAGTTCGAGGACTAATACTCTCATCAAGGTAGCAACTTATCAGACTCATTTTTTATGGTAAATATTAAATAGTATTGATTACTGGTTTATTATTTTTGGCGAAACAAGAAAAAATCTTCCTGAGCCCAGATTTGAACCAGGAACGCCACAATACATGAGTGGAGTATAAAGCAATTACGCCAACGAGGCTGTGGTACATAATTTCTTGTTTCTCCGATATCACGTGGTGACGCGAATTAGAATATGAATTGAAACAATTACGTTATTTTCTCGACCAGACTATTAATTATTTCTCAAGTATCACAACATTAATTAATACCCTGGTGAACAAAACCGAATCATTGATTGTTTAAATTTATATTCTGATTTGGTGAAAATTCTTTATACTGACGTATTCATTAATAAAAGTTTCACAAGGTAAAATAATACAGACCCGCATCACCATGCGATACAGGAGAAACAAGGAATTATTTGACACAGCCTGGGCGGCGTAATTGATTAATGCTCTACTCATGTATAGTAGCGTTCCCGGTTCAAATCCCAGCTGAGGCAGATTTTTTCTCGTTTTCCAAAAATAATAGACCACATCAGTAATCAACACTATTTAATATTTGAAATCAAGAAATTATTTAATACCCTGGTCAACAAAATAATTGTTGAGTAGACTAATTTCAATCTGAGAAAAATTTCTGTGATAATAGTAAGCACTGATGTTTTATCTCAAGGAGTTGTCTCAAGGGTGTGGAGCGTAGATATCTGACGCAGTGAAAAGTGAATCGTTCTTGTAAGAGAGTAGAAGAAGCCATTGCTTGGAGCATTTCTTTCACTCTTTCGAGAAATTATTCGCACGATAAACCCGGACGCTCCCGTGACGAATGAGTTTCATAAAGTTTCAGTGCTCGTCTCGCCATAGCAGAATGAGAAAATGGTGAGCACTTAAAACGCAGAAAAGCCGAGTTGGCTCCCCGCGTTGAAACACGACATGTTCACGCGAGGCAGATAGAAACGATGCCACTGATGAAATTTATGTCTGGCCTCTTCGAGATTGGTGTGTATAGTTCTAGACCATAATTTCTCTCTAACTTCTAGCATTTATTTCTATTACACGAAAACAGGTGTTCTGTCCACTAACAACAGCGATAACATCTTCATTATTTGAATTTATTGACTTGTTCCGTGGTGTAGCTCTCTAACTTTAACAGTCGTCGGACTCACGCCACTATTGACACTTTTTGACAATTCTTTAGCGATCCAACTATTTTTCTACCATTTTGAAAAAATGGCACTAGTGCTACTATATTCTCAGATTCCTTCCTGACAGAACTATTTTTACGCATTGTCTTAAAACATATTTTCAAATTTCTTCGACAGATTAAGTAGAATAAGATATCCGCCATCTGGAAAATCGAGATTTCAAAAGATTAAAAATTTTTCGAAACATTTCCAAGGATTTCACAGATTTCAACATATGTCAAAGGTGCTTTAAAGGAATTTAACCCTTAAAGGTAACACGGGGTGTCTCACACCCCACGGGCTTTCCGATTTTTTT
Organism: Andricus curvator; assembly: GCA_932195095.1. NCBI lineage: Eukaryota > Metazoa > Arthropoda > Insecta > Hymenoptera > Cynipidae > Andricus > Andricus curvator. The sequence continues at coordinate 179,638 of CAKNYM010048257.1, forward strand.
CCAATTGTCTACGTTTTTTTTCAAGTATTTTTTTTCTCGAATAGATAAATTATCACTGAGGTTTTGGCGATATTTTTTTCCTATTTTGTATTGTTTCAACATCACTCATGATTTTTTTTTCAGTCAAAAATATCTAAAGGTGTATTTGGAGGTGAGTCCGTTAAGGTTTAATTGATTTCAGGGATCTATAGGGATTTTATAGGGGTTTCAAGCTTTCATAATACCAATAATGATTGAATTTTTAACCAAATTTATGAATTTTCAACCAAGAAACTTAATTTTTTTCCAAAAAACTAATTTCCAATAAAACAGTTACACTAAAAGACATAGTTCAATTTTCTACCAAGATAGTTCAATTTTAAACCAAAAATATTAATTTTAAATAAAATAGTTTACTTTCACACAAATAATTTAATTTTCTACCGAATCCTTGAGTTTTCAAGACAAAAAGATGAATTCTCTGCAAAACATTGGTATTCTCAGCAAAAAAGATTTTAATTTGAAGAAAGACAAATTTGTAACAAAATACATACATTTGCAACGACATAATTAAACTTTCAAGCAAATAGTAAAAATTTTTACCAAATATCTGAATTTCCAACCAAGAAGATGAATTTTTTTAAAAAGACGAACTTTTAACAAAATACGTGAACTTTCATCTAAACAGTTACATTTTCAACTAAAAAAAAAGTTAGCAACCAAAAGTCGAATATTTAAATTCTCAGTGTAAAAGATTGATTTTCAACCAAAATAAATGAATTGTCAACCAGTTGAGTTGAACAAAAAAAAAATTTTTTTTAACAAAATCTAGCTGAAAAGTCGAATGTTTTGGAAAACCCTCGACTTTTAAACCGGAATAAAAGAATTTTCAATCAGAGAAAGATACATTTTCAACCGAAAATAAAATCTTTGAAATTTCAGTATAAATAACTAATTTTTAACAACAACAACATGAAGAAATTTTTAACCAGATGATTTCAAATGAAAAATGAGGTTTTTTACAAAACTGTTGAATCCTTAAACAGAATGATGAATTCTCAACAAACAAGATTAATTTTCTATTCAAAAAGACGAATTCACAGTAAAATACATTGATTTCCCACAAAAAAGTCGAATTTTCAACTTATGAATGATACATTGTGAAATCCAAAATAGAACAGTTACATCGTCAGATGAAAAAATAATTTTTAACAAAAAAAAACGAATTTCCCATAAAATAGTTAAATTTTCAAATAAATAGTTTAATTTTCTATCAAAATATTTTAATTTTAAAACAAAAATATAAATTTTCAATAAAAAATTGATTATCAATCAAATAGTTTAACTTTCTATCAAATTGTTGAATTTTGAAGCCAAAAGGAGGAATGTTGTGCAAAAAAGTTGAATTTTCCACAAAAAATATCCTAACTTAAAAAAATACAAATTTTCAACGAAAAATATGCGTTTTCCACGAAAAACGATCAATTTTCAATTTAGAATGTCAACTATCAACCAAAAATGGAATAGTTGCATTTGTAGTAAAGAAAATCAATTCTCTACAACAACAAAAAATGGATTTTCAGTAAAATAGTTAAATTTTCATCCAAAGAGATAAACTTTAATCTAAAATAATGAATCTTCCACCAAAAAAGAGGAATTTTTAAGAAAAGATTTCAAACTTCAACTAAATAGTTCAATTTTTATCCAAAAAGTTGATATTTTCATCAAGAAGATTAATTTTCTAATTGACAAGATGAATTATCCACGAAGTAGTTGAATTTTTGAACTAGAAAAGATAAGTTTTAAAATTTAAGAATTTTAAATTAGATTAAAATCAAATTCAAAATCCCACTTAACGTCCAATAATCAAATTAATGTATAGCATTCCTGAAAATAAAACAAGAATTCAACGATCAAATTTAGATAGACACCACAAAATGCTCCTATTGCAATTCCAGAAAATAAAAAAATTTGTTTCTTTGCACAAAAATAAAAACGAGGAAAGAAAAATGAGAAGGCAACCAACCAAATCCCCTTCCTTATGTTTTTTATTCCTTGCGTCTTTTTTATTTTTATTATTACCAAATCACAATATGAAAGCATACTAAGTATGCATGATAAGTTTTAAACCAAAAATCAAAATATTTACATTTTCGGTTTAAAAAAAAAATAATTTTTAACCAAACATGAATCTAATATTAAACAAAATAATTAAATTGACAACCAATGTGATGAATCTTAAAAAAAGTTTAACAAATTAGTTCAACTTTCAATTAGGTAGTTGAATTTTTGGCTAAGAAAGATGACTTCTTAACACAATTGTATTTTGAACAAAATAATTAAAAGTCCAATCAAATAGTAGCATTTGCAACCAAACGAGATAAATTTCAAACCAAAAATATAATAGTAGACTTTTCAAACAAGCAGGAATTAAATTTTTACTGAAAATAGTTGTATTTTCTTATTGGGTTGCATTCAAGCTAGAAAACATAACAAAAAGGAAATTTCTTTTGGAAACAGGAAAAAATAAGAATGCTTGAAAAAAGTGGAAAAAAGTGCCATCTTTTACAGAATTCGCAAACTGTTTAAAAATTTATCATCAGGAAATGTACTACCCCCCCCCCCCCCCCCTCCTGAAAGTGGAAACGGTGTTTATAGGTGGAAATTGGAAAAAATGTCTAAAAAGTTTGGTTAAAAGTTTTCTTATACTAGCGCCAAATAGTTTTGACTCAGTATTCATTGTTAGATTGATGGTTATATAAAATTAAATTTATATTTCGTATTTAAAAATATAGGTAAGGGGCGATGGGTTAGCTTCAGTGTCACATGACATTTTTAGGTGGGGGTACCAAAATTTCACAAATTTTCTACAATAATTTTGAAAAATTAATGCTGCTATTGACACTGTTTTGAGTTTATCAAATGAGTCCGAGGGCCTCCATAAATTGCATTTACTCAAGCCAGTCATCGCTTTAACTAGACTACAACGTGAACTGAAAAAAATGGTTTAGCTGTCCCAGCTAGAAGTTCAGCTGGATTTCGTCTTCTAAGAAAATATAGCTGTTTTACCTACATTTCTAGCTATGTTACCTAAACATCTAGTTGTTTTAACTAATTTTGCCATCTAGAAATTATCTAGCTAATGTATCTACATAATTTCTAGATGGCAAGATTTAGCTAAGACAGCTAGATATTTAGGTAATACAGCTAGAAATTTAGGTAATACAGCTATATTTTCTTGCAAGACCAAATCCAGCTAAACTTCTAGCTGGGACAGCTAAACCATTTTTTTCAGTGTGACATTCCAATAGACGAATTCATCCCTCTGGATATAACTTTTAGTATTGACGTAGCAAAAGCTTAAAACACAGACTAAAGTCGTTTCGAAGGAGTCTCTCGAGGCTACTCTGGTTTTGCTGCGAGCAAACTGCATCATCTGGATACTTGATTTCCTAGAGGCAAAGGACCACGCTGTATTACACGCTCGTTGCGCCTTTACACAGGACAAGGACTTCCGACTTACGACCACTCCTCCGTCGAGCCCGACCACCTCTTGTCCAACTTCTTGCCCTTGAGACGAGACGGAAATGAGAGGAACTTTTTAACAATATTACATTCTTCTGATTCTTTCCGCTTATATAAATGCTTGACTTTCTCTACCACTTTTTTATTAAATTGTATTAAACTGTTCTTTGAAAGATTGTTATGATATGATGTTTTGCCCTCTAGAATCCCACTAGGAATTCGAATGAATGAGAAACAACTCGGGTTATCTCTGCTGTCCTGATGAAGAAACAATACAACTGCATTTGAGAATAACCGAGATATTCAATGAAACGCGTTTGCATCTGTAACTTTTAACGTATGAGAGTTTTTGGAAAAAAATTACTGTTCTTGAGTAAATCGGACATTCATTGAAAAAAAAGTGGCGAATTCCAATTATTTATATGCAAAACGAGAATCCTTACTGATAAAAACATCTGCGCAGATGTGCTGCCGAATACAGGAATCAGCCTTCAAGAACCCCCGAGTTTCCTGCTGGAGAAACTTAACAACTACAAATTTTCCAAAAATTGATAAAGAAGTAAAATTATGATATAATTATTAATTAATTAGCGAATTACAATTAATTGTTTAGTTTTGTTAATACAAAATGTATCAATAATACAAAAGTAATTAATTCGATATTTTGATCATTAAAATCATTGTGTGAGCACAAAATAAAACAAAAGAGTGTACAGACTTTGGTCAAATTATTAGATGTTTATGAAAACCATTTAATTTCGCTTAACAGTGTCATCAACACACTTTATGACTGACAAGCATAACAAAAAATTTTTACAATAAATAATATCCATTAAAGGAAAAGATTTTTAATATGTATGTGAATTTGACAGATTCTACTAAATTTAACTCGACATTTTTTTATATATTCTATAAATTTTAACATGGTTTTTAACTTAATTTTTTAGTTTGCTAATTCGAATTCTAAACCAAAAATTCGGTAGACCAAGTAAATAATTGTTTTTTTACAAATAATCTGAGATCTGTCAGTTGAATATACATTGAGGTTAAAATTCTTCATTAAAAAAAACTAATATCCAAAAAATCATTTCTCGACTCGATTTTGAATTGAATCTTCCCATTCTCCCAAATATACTGAAAAATGTACTTTATATGATCATTTCTCAATTTTTTAGTTAAAATTATTGATTTTTTCTTATTATGAAAGAATTTAAGAAACTATATCACTACAAAGACTAGAGATAAAAATGAATTATTCACAATAATATATTATGGAACACAACTGATGTTTATTTTTAAATATATATAATCAGTATAAATAAAAGATATTTGTATTAGAACAGTCAGTTTGGAAAAATCAAAATAAGTTTGGGAAAGTCAGAATAATATTTTCAAACGGTGAGCCTCAAACAACTTCAACTTAAACTTCTTACTCAAAGTCAGTTCTTTGCAGGATTTAATTCTCTGATGTTGCCTGAATATTTCAAGTGAAAAATGAAAAAAGCGATCGAGTCCTTTTTTGGAAATTCATAATTTGATTTGGTGAGATTATTTTTTTATTAACATTTTATAATTATGTGCACACTAAGAAAAAAATAAAAAAAAATAAATAATAAAATACATGAAATATGTAGTAAAAAAGTTCTCATAAACATTTCTGTCAAACAAAAACTGGGTCTTTTATAGAGGTTTTTGTAATCCAAATAGTGCTACAAACACCTCTACAGAGGACCCACTTTTTGTTTCATATAACATTTTATTGAAACTTTTTTACTACATATGTTATCTATATCACCGTACATATGATAAAAAATTTTAAAAAAACAATGTCGGAAAATCAAAATTTGAACTGTCAAAAAAAGGACTCGATCAATTTTTTCATCTCTTACTTAAATTATTCGGGCAAAATCCGCAAATTAAATGTATTTTCACAACAATATTTATAACTTTTCCATATGATTTTTTATAACAAAATCATGCGAGTGATTTTTTTAAAAACATTGTCCAATTATCTCACAATTTTAAAATCAAAAGCTTCGGAATTAATTTGAAAAATAAACATTTTTCTAATATCACCAAATGGTTGCGATAGTCTCTAAAAGGATAATAATATATTAATTATATTCCTATAATGATTTCAGATAATTAATAATAATTATATTAACAATCCACTAGAATTATTTTTGTTCGACAAATAAAAAATGCAGATGTGCTATTGAAAAGAAGGATCGGTGGCTCAAAATTACCCGCGAATCCGAGTGAAGAAACTTAAGGGGGTATTTCTATTTGACCAGACCAAAAAATCGATTTCTTTTTTTGTTGATTTTTTGATAGTATATAGTATGTGGAATTTGTACGCAAAGAGATTTGTTTGGATCGGACTTTTTAACGAAGCTGCAGCAGGGTCAACTACGCAAAGCGGAGAGTACTCAGCCGCACGCTGTGGAGGGCCGCCTCGGCTGTGACCGCAATCAGGTCATAAATGTGTGTAATAGAGTCATTGTTCATCTCAAACAGCTTTTCCTTCCCCAATACGATGTTCCGAAAGCATTTATAGATTTGTATCCAAGGTCTACTCAAAAATTTCAGTGTTAGGTCTAAATTTCCAGTGTCACGATACATGTTGAGCAAGTCGTTTTTCTCAAAACACGATTTTTTAAAATGGCTGACATAATTCCGTAAAAACCACTGGACCGATTAAGGTCACATTTGTAGGATACATTTAGCAGATGTTTGGCTATAGCCCAAACTAGAATAAATAAAAAATAATGATTTTTGAATTTTTAGCAAGTCAAAAACTATCCCCAAAGAAGTCAAAATTCGCAAACAAAATTTCAAATGGGCGCCATTTTGTCAATTTTCAATATTTATGATTTGTTCTAGTCCCGGATATAGCCGTACTCGTATATTTTAAGAATTTCTTCGATTTTTTTTGTTTCAGATGACCTGGAGCAGCTGAATCATGTCGGCCAAGTGAGGGTGTCGCTTCCGGGACACATTTTTTGAAATGTTATAGCGCCCCCTATTATAACTTTTTTTAATTGTTAGCCATGCATTTTTTCAGTTTAAGATCTGCTTGAAAATAGGAAAAAACTATCATTCAAAAATATTAACAATTGTATTTTTTATGAATTTTTGAAAAACGCCTGAAAAAAGCTCGGTCAAATAGAAATACCCCCTCAACATGTACTTTTGCTATTCGATTTCAGGAATACGGACTGCAGAAAGACCGAGGATCCTCATGAGCAAAAACGCATCTGCGCAGATGTGTTTCTTTTATCAGTATCTGAGAGCTCAGCATTATCCCAAATTCTGGAATTTGTGTAGATATGCTAGAATTTTCGCAGATGTATTGTTTCTTCATCAGGAATTCTCGAAAATTGCTGTAGATATGCTGATCGAGTCCTAATTATCTCGAGATTTAATTACAATTTTTAATAATAATTAGCATAGTTAAATTCGTGTTTTCATTATGAATCCAACCATATAAAAAACTAATTTTTGATAAAAATGCAGTTGTACAGTTTCTTCATCAGGACGGCAGATCTCGGTTATCAGAACTAGTAATGGGGAGTAATCTGAGGAATCCAATGCAATACAAGTAATCCAGTGTATACTCCGGCATAATTCAATTAATTCGAAATGATATACTTGTAATACGAAGTAATCCACTTGTAATTCGGAATAATCCTCTTGAAATCTGAAGTGATGAAGAGTAATAATTTGTAATACAGGCTAATCCACTTGTAATCTGGAGTAATCAAGAGTAATTTATATGCTATTTAAAATAATTAGGAGTAATCTACTTATAATCCAGGGTAATCCAGTTCCATTCTGAAGTGATCCCGTTCTAAGCTGGAGTAATCCACTGGCAATCGGTCAAACTTTAGCAATAGAGAGTAATCCACTTGCAATCCAAACAATTCGCAGTAATTCAGGTTGATAATTCAGTTTAAAATTTATGTACTTTGTCGAAAATTCTTCTTTTTCGGTAGTAAATTAATCTACTTCGTTGAAAATTCAGGATTTAAAAAAACTTCAACTATTTCGTGAAAAAATAATCTACTTTGAAGGAAATTCCACAATTTTGTTAAAAAGGTTTTGTTTATGCTGAAAATTCAACTGCTTTGTTGAAAATTCATCTTTTTTTGTTGAATTTTACTATTTTGGTAGAAAATTCCTTTTTTTTTTAGTTGAAAATTTAAATGTATTGTTCGAAAAAATTTTCTTTTCTTGAAAATTAATTTTTTAAACTGAAAATTTAATTCTTTCATTTCTATTTGATAATTCAGCTTTGTTGAAAATTGATCTGTTTGGTTAAAAATTTAAAAACTTTGGTGAAAAATGTAACTAGTAGGTTGAACATTCGTCTCTTTTTATCAAAAAATTATTTTTTAAATTGAAAATTGAACTATTCCATTTTTGATTGTAAAGTTATCTTTTTATGTGAAAATTCAATTATTTGGCTTGAAATTCATGTATTATGTTACAAATTCGTCTTTTTTGATAAAAAATTAATCTTTCTGCTTCAAAATTCATCCTTTATGGTTGAAAATTTTACTATTCTGGTAGAAAATTCCTTTTATTTAGTTGAAACTTTGAATATATTGTTTGAAATTTTTTCTTTTGTTGAAAATTAATTTTTAAACTGAAAATTTAATTCTTTCATTTTTATTTGATAATTCAGCATGTTTGAAAATTAAACTTTTCAGTTGAAAATTGAAAAACTTTGGTAAAAAACTTAACTAGTTGGTTGAAAACTCGTTTCTTTTTACGAAAATTAATTTGGAAATTAAAAATTGAACTATTTTATGTTTGATTGTAAAGTTATCTTTTTATGTGGAAATTCAATTATTTGGTTTGAAATTCATGTATTATGTTAGAAATTCGTCTTTTTTTTATAAAAAATTAATCTTTTTGCTTAAAAGTTCATCTTTTTTGGTTGAAAATTGGACTATTTTGATAGAAAATTCCTTTTTGTTTTTAGTTGAAAATTTAAATATATTTGTTTGAAAATTTTTCTTTTGTTGAAAATTAATTTTTTAAACTGAAAATTTAATTCTTTCATTTTTATTTGATAATTCAGCATGGTTGAAAATTAATCTTCTCAGTTAAAAATTCAAAAACTTTGGTAACAAATTTAACTAGTAGGTTGAACATTCGTCTCTTTTTATCAAAAAATTAATTTGTAATTTGAAAATTGAACTATTCCATTTTTGATTGTAAAGTTATCTTTTTATGTGGAAATTCAATTATTTGGTTTGAAATTCATGTATTATGTTAGAAATTCGTCTTTTTTGATAAAAATTAATCTTTTTTCTTCAAAATTCATCTTTTTTGGTTGAAAATTTTACTATTCTGGTAGAAAATTCCTTTTCTTTAGTTGAAACTTTGAATATATTGTTTGAAATTTGTTCTTTCGTTGAAAATTTATTTTTAAACTGAAAATGTAATTCTTTCATTTTTATTTGATAATTCAGCATGTTTGAAAATTAACCTTTTCAGTTGAAAATTGAAAAACTATGGTAAAAAACTTAACTAGTTGGTTGAACATTCGTTTCTTTTTACGAAAATTAATTTGTAAATTAAAAATTCAACTATTTTCTTTTTGAATGTAAAGTTATCTTTTTATGTGGAAATTCAATTATTTGGTTTGAAATTCATGTATTATGTTAGAAATTCGTCTTTTTTTATAAAAAATTAATCTTTTTGCTTAAAAATTCATCTTTTTTGGTTGAAAATTTTACTATTTTGGTAGAAAATTCCTTTTCTTTAGTTGAAACTTTGAATATATTGTTTGAAATTTGTTCTTTTGTTAAAAATTAATTTTTAAACTGAAAATTTAGTTGAACTGATTCAGTTGCTTGGCTGAGAATTTATCATTTTCAGTTGCTATGTGTATTATGTTAAATATTCTTTTTGTTATAGAAAATGTATCCCCTTAGTTGAAAATTAATGCTTTTGGTTAAAAATTCAACTACTTTGCTAGAACATTATACTATTTGGTTGACAATGAACTATTTTGTTGAATATTCGCCTTTCTTTGGCGAGATTTTTTTAAAGTTAACTTTCTTATTTTTGTTTGAAAATATATATTTTTAATTGGAAAATTCAATTATTTGGTTGAAAATTCAATTATTTCGACAATTCGTTTCGTTGGCATAAAAAGTCAACTACTTTGGTATAAAATACAACTACTTAGTCGAAAATGATCTTTTTTGTTGAAAATTCGTCTTTTTGGCTATAAAATGATTTTTCCAGTTACAAAATTCATGTTCTGGTTGAAGATTCTTTGTGTCGCAGATTCATCTACTGTATTAACCATTTACCTATTTTCTTAAAAAATCTTTGTTTTCTCGTGAAAAATTTGTTTTCAACTGAATATTTAACTATTCCAGTTGAAGATTCATCACTGTAGTTAAATATTCAACTACTTAGTTGAAACTTAATTTATTTTGTTGAAAATTATCAGAAAATTGCACTACACTTTTTTCATTAATTTGTACAATTGCTTATAGGATTTATGTTCCAGAAAAGTACTGCCAATATTTGACCTTGCAATTAAATTCGATTCAGCCCCACCGTGGGGTGCCATAAAATCCACTTGTTGCTTTGCATTTTTTATTGTTTTGGCAATTTAATTAATTAGAAAAATGGAAATTTTCCAAGCTCTAAAAAATGTTTAACTGGTCCTTCAATTCAATTATATTGCAGTTCAGCAGAGAGAACATATGCAGAATTTAGGTATCATTTGGCTGGCAGCACTAAGGCATGTGTCTTCATTAGACGCCGGAAGGGGTGGTTGCCATTAAATAGCATTGGGAAAGCTTCGTGTCCTGAATTAAGCACTAAATGCATCCCCCAACCTTAAGGTTCTTGGCGGTCGAACTGTAGGATGTTTTGCATACAGGAGCTATGAATGCATTGCAAGGCGCTAAATGCAAAGTGAAATGTCGAATTCAAGACTCCTTTTTGTCAGGACTTCCATAGGGGTGGAATTAAACAGGCGTAGAATGATTTCATAACTAGAGCAGCAGAGAGTTTCTTTGTAGGATTTGTTTACTTACGAAGTTCTCTAGAATGGATGAAAATAATATGGACTCACCTGAAACAAAAGAAAGAATTTTCCTTAGCATATTAATTTCTTGCTTTGATTGCCTAATTATCAAACTAAAATATATGCTTGAATTGAAAGTACTGTGAAATATGATCACTAATTATATATTATATGTAGCAAGCAAATGTCATTTTAAATTCTTTTTTTAATTGTTCGATTTTTAAGATTTACAATTTAAGTCGCGTGTCAAAAAGAGGCCTAAATAACATTTGAATAAGTTCCCTGAAGTGGGTAGAATTTAATCATATTGAACCATATTTAGGTGAATTATTCAAATGTTAGTTATACCCTTTTTTGGGGATCCGCTTCAATTAGAAATTCTTCAATTTTATAGAAGTGTAAATGAAAATTCTTAAATTTTGATAATTTTGCAGATCAACAGTCAAGTTTTCAATTCTGAATCTTCAAAATTGAAAAAATTTCTTATATAAATCGTCACAATTAGAGCAATTTTATATTTTAAACTTAAAACTTGCATAGCTTTCATTGTATCTTTTTCAACCTGAAAAATCTTCCATTTTAAACATATGTATAAATGAAAATTTGTGCATTTGGACGGTTTTGAAAATCGAAGGTCATGTTTTCAATTCTGAATCTTCAAAATTGGAGACATATTGAATGCAAAGCATCAAAATGACAGAATTTTTAATTGTAGAACCTAAAACTTGAATAATTTTGAATTGCATATTTTCAAAATTAGAAGATTTACAACTTGAAGTTTTGCTGATTTAGAAGAGTTACAATGGGAAAGTCTTCAATTTTAAAGATATTATTAATAACAATTCTTCAATTTAGAACATCAAATGTCGAGTTTTCAATTCTGAATCGTCTGAACTTAAGAAATTTTTTATAATAAGCCTCAAAATTACCTAATTTTCAATTGTGAAACTGTAAACTCGCATCATTTTTATTTTTTAATCGTAAAAATTCAAAACTTTTACATTTTGAAGATTTCAGATTCCAAGTTCTGCAATTCTAAGAGTTATGATTGAAAAATTTTCAATTTGAACAATGTATTAATAAAAATTCCTAAATTTGGATGATTTTGAAGATTTCGAAGTCAAGCGTTCATTTCTAAATCTTCCAAATTACACAAATTAAAAATTTTAATCATCAAAATTGCCATTCAAAGTTCTACAATTTTGAAGAGTAACAATTCAATACGATTCAATTAGAAAGATGCTTCAATAACAATTCTTAAATTTTGAACAACAAAAGTGGAGTTTCCAAATCTACATCTTCCAAATTGAAGAAATTTCAGATGTAAATCATCAAAGTTATTATTCAAATTTCTATCACTTTGGAGGGTTACAATAGAACTCTTTACTTAAAAAAATGAAATTATAACAATTCTTAAATTTTGAAAATCAAAAGTCGAATTTTCAATTTTAGCTATTTTAAATTGAAGAAATTTCGAATGTAAAGCCTCAACATTACCGAATTTTTTATTTTTAAGCATAAAACTCGCATAATTTTTAACTTCAAATATCTCTCAAAGCTCTGCAATTTTAGGAAGCTACGATTGAAAACCTGTAAATTTAAAGAATTCATAAATGAAAATTTTCAAATTTGGATGGTTCTGAAGATCAAATGTTAAGTTTTCAATTCTTAATCTTCAAAATTGAAAAAATTTCTCATATAAATCATCACAATTACAGCAATTTTATATTTGAAACTCAAAACTTGCATAGCTTTTATTGTAGCTTCTTCAACCTGAAAAATCTTCCATTTTAAACATATGTATAAATAAAATTTTTTACATTTGGACGGTTTTGAAAATCGAAGGTCAAATTTTCAATTCTGAATCATCCAAATTGAAGAAATATTGAATGCAAAGCATCAAAATGACAGAATTTTTAATTGTAGAACCTAAAACTTGAATAATTTTAAATTGCATATTTTCAAAATTAGAAGATTTACAACTCGAAGTTTTGCCGATTCAGAAGAGTTAGAATGGGAAAGTCTTCAATTTTAAAGATACATTAATAACAATTCTTAAATTTTGAACATCAAAAGTCGAGTTTTCAATTCTAAATCTTCTAAACTTGAGAATTTTTTGATATCAAGTCTCAAAATTCAAAACTATTACATTTTGAAGATTTAAAATTCCAAGTTCTGCAATTCGAAGAGTTATGATTGAAAAATTTTCAATTTCAACAATGTATTAATAAAAATTCTTAAATTTTAATGATTTTTAAGATTTTGAAGTCAAGCTTTCAATTCTAAATCTTCCAAATTACAGAAATTAAAAATTTAAATAATCAAAATTGTCATTCAAAGTTCTACAATTTTGAAGAGTAACAATTCAATACTCTTAAATCAGAAAGATGCTTCAATAACAATTCTTGAATCTGGAACATCAAAAGTTGGCTTTTCAAATCTATATTTTCCAAAATGAAGAAATTTCATATGTAAATCATCAAAGTTATTATTCAAATTTCTATAATTTTGAAGAGTTATAACAATTCTTAAATTTTGAAATTCAAAAGTCGCATTTTGAAATTTAGTTATTTTAAATTGAAGAAATTTCGAATGTAAAGCCTCAACATTACCGAATTTTTTATTGTAAAACATAAAACTCGTATAATTTTTAATTGCAAATATCTCTCAAAGCTCTGCAATTTTAAAGAGCTACGATTGAAAACTTGTAAGTTTAAAGAATTCATAAATAAAAATTTTCAAATTTGGATGGTTTTGAAGATCAAATGTCAAGTTTTCAATTCTTAATCATCAAAAATGAAACAATTTTTAATTTTGAATATTCAAAATTGAACAATTGAAAAACAAAAACATTTTAAATTGCATCAAATTCTATTTAAAAAATTATATGTTGAGGAGTCTTTAATTGCAAATATTTAAAATTTAAGAATTTAATCTTCAAAATCGGACTATTTCAACAAAAAGTTTGAAGATACATGACTTTAAAACATAAATCTTGCAAAATAAATAATTTGCATTTCTATATTTTTAAAATTCAAGAATTTTCAATTGCAGCTTCAAAATGGTAAAACTTTGAATTGTAAAACTTTAAAATTGAAGAATGTTTAATTCAGAAAAAATACAGCATAAAATGATGCAGGTTTTAAGTTTTACAATTGAAAATTCTGTTCATTTGATGATTCAAATTGTTAAATTCTTCAATTTGAAGGATTTAGAATTGAAGGATTTACTTTTCATCTTCAGGTAATCAAAATTTAAGAATTCTTCTTTTTTCATCTTTAAAATTGAGGTGTTTTCAATTTTAACTCTTCACAATTCTATATATTTTCAGACGACATAAAAATATTTTAATACATTTATGACTGCAAAGAAGATTTGATGCAATTTTTTATGTAAAGTATAAAATGATGAGATTCCCGTTTTGTATGAGAAGTTATTAGAGGAGTTATCATGGTAGCGAACGTGATTTAATAATTAATCCTGTTCGCTGGAAAAGAGGTATTTAATATTTGAAAATGATTTTGCTGCCTTTCACGCGCTGCATTGTTGTCCGAGACTCGTTTATAGCTGTCGACGCGTCGCGTCGGGCTCCCTTTGCGTTATTATTAATATTTTTAATTAAAGCGTCACAAAAGGTTCAAGCACATGCTGCTCATGAATCCACGAGAAAAAAATAAGAGACTCATATCCAAAACGAGAAGTCGATCTGGCCTTTGTTTATTTTTTTCTCCTTTTTCTTCTCACTTTGGCACCCTCCTTCATCGTAATCAGCTTTAAGCGTCGACCACTCGACATTTTCGATGAGAGCAGATTTACTCGTTGAATTCATTTTCCCAGTTCAACCATTCGTTTCCGTCCGCGATTCGCAAAGAACACGAAACAAAAATAATTCCTTCCACCGTTCTTGTTTTAGTTTCATTATACGGATGTGCATTCCACACTAAAAAATAACGTCTACCTTTAATATTACATTCCGGCATTATTTGTGGAAAGCCATGAACAATATGAATGTTCTGCATTTCTTTTTTAGAGGTAGAATAATGGAATTTTTTAATTTCCTAATATATCCTAGGGTTCTATTAAAATCACGATTATGTTTTTTTTAATCTCTAAGGGAATGCCGTAAAGGTTGGGAAGGGTTTTGTTTTTGGCCCATAACTTTTTTCCGTCATAATATTTTTGGGCTTTCATTACACTGTTTTGAAGGTCTATTGAATAACTTACTTTTTGTGAACAAAACATATATAATTACGATACTAAGAAAATGAACAGCTGATTTCCTGAATATCTTCCAATCTGCCAAAAAAATGTTGGTAGTGTAGGTTGGGAAACCTCTTGAAACATGAAAAATAAGTATTAAAAATAATTTTAAAACGCCACAGTAAACCTCCTAGTGAATATTTGTTTGTTCTGTTTGGTTTTAAATCTTTTAAGGGTCCGTTCAAAAACTGTGTCACGCTATTTTAAACCCTTTTCCCACCCCTCCTTTGAACCCCCGAGGGTGACGTCACAAATACGAACACCCACACCCTCTTTCAGGTCAAAATTTTGTTTTTGATTTTATTTGATAAATGCATAAAACAAAACACACGAACGTAATATTTTAACAGACTTCGCAGCCGAAAATGCTCCAAAAACATGGGAAATCGGGTAATTTAAAAAAAAATAGGGGAATAATAGGCGAATAAATTCATTCAAGTATATTGCATTCTCAACAAAATAGTTCAACATTTGAACCAGGAAAGATTAATTTTATACCAAAAGAGGTGAATTTTTAACGAAAGAGTTGAGATTTGAAGCTAATAATCGGATGTTTTAGAAAATAGTTGACTTCTCAATCCAAAAAGATAAATTTTTCACGAAGAAAGGTGATTTTTTAACCAAATTGTGTAATTTTCAAAAAACCAAAAAAATTATTTTAGACCAGACAGTTGCATTTACAACCAAATAGTGGAAATTTCAAGCCAAATGGATGAATTTTCAACAAAATAGATGAATTTTTGAACATAACAGATTCAACTTCAATCAAAAATAGTTTCATTTTGAACAAAATAGTTTAATTTTCAAATAGCCCGAATTTTTATTTCATAAACATGAATGCGGGACAAAAAAGTTGAATTTTTAACAGAATAATTTGATTTTGAGCAACAAAATTTTGATTTTGAACAACAAAATTGTAATTTTCAACAAATGAATTAAATTTTTAACGACATAGTTAAATTCGTAACCAAAATTATGAATCTTGAACAAAAGGAAAACGAATTTTTAACAAAGAAGTTCAACTTTCAACCAAATAGTTAAATTCTTAACCAAAAAGATTAATTCTCAACGAAAAATATACATAACAGTTAATATTTCAACCAAGAAAAAATTTCAATTTTAAATAAAAAAAAGTCGCATTCAACTGGAGTGAAGAATTCTCAACGAAAAATGTAATAGTTCATATTTTAACCAGAAAGAATTTTAACTTTGAATGAAAAAATAGATGAATCGAATGAAGTAAGACTTATTTAAAAAAAAGTTGAATCTTCAACCTAAACATATTGATTTTCAACCAAACAGTTGCATTTTTGTTTGAAGTGAAATTTTGTACTCAAAGAGATGAATTTTAAGTAAGAAAGTTCAATTTTCAAACCAAAAAGGCGAATTTTCAACAAAATAGTTGAATTTTCAACCAAAAAGATGAATTTTTAACCAAAAAGATAACTTTTTAACATAATATACAAATTTTTAAGTAAATAGTTGAATTTACAAGCACAATGAATGAATTTTTATTAATCTTTAGCCAAAAAATATTGATTTTTAGCCCAAACGTTTGCATTTTTTTTTAAAGTGAAATGTCTTACTCAAAGAGATGAATTTTCAAACGAAAAAGTCGAATTTTCAGTAAGAAAGTTTAATTTTCAAACCAAAAAGGCGAATTTTTAACAAAATAGTTCAATTGTCAACTAAAAAGATTAATTTTTAACCAAAAAGATAACTTTTCAAAATAATATAGAAATTTTTTAATAAATAGTTAAATTTTCAAGAAAAATGAATGAACTTTTATTAATCTTGAACCAAAACATATTGATTTTTAGCCCAAACGGTTGCATTTTTTTAAAGTGAAATTTCTTACTCAAAGAGATAAATTTTCAAAAAAAAGTCGAATTTTCAGTAGAAAAGTTTAATTTCCAAACCAAAAAGGCGAATTTTTAACAAAATAGTTGAATTTTCAACTAAAAGCATGAATTTTTAACCAAAAAGATAACTGTTTAACATGATATATAAATTTTTTAATGAATAGTTGAATTTTCAAGCACAATGAATGAATTTTTATTAATCTTTAGCCAAAACATAATGACTTTAACCCTAAACGTTTGCATTTTGTTTAAAGTGAAATTTCTTACTCAAAGCGATAAGTTTTCAAACAAAAAAGTCGAATTTTCAGTAGAAAAGTTTAATTTTCAATCCAAAAAGGCGAATTTTTAACGAAATAGTTGAATTTTCAACCAAAAAGATGACTTTTTAACCAAAAAGATAACTTTTTACATAATATATAAATTTTTAAATAGATAGTTGAATTGTCAAGCAAAATGAATGAATTTTTAATAATCTTTAACCAAAACATATTGATTTTTAGCCCAAACGGTTGCATTTTTTCAAAGTGAAATTTCTTACTTGAAGAGATAAATTTTCAACGAAAAAGTCGAATTTTCAGTAGAAAAGTTTAATTTTCAAACCAAAAAGGCGAATTTTTACAAAATAGTGTAATTTTCAACCAAAAAAGTTGAATTTTTAACCAAAAAGATAAGTTTTTAACATAATATATAAATTTTTAAATAAAGAGTTAAATTTTCAAGCAAAATGAATGAATTTTCATTAATTATTATTAGAATTATATTATCAATAATGATATGTGGTATTAAAAAACCTCTGTACTCTTAATATTATAGGAAAATAATTGTAAGCCTATCATTATTTTCCTATAATTTTTACTTGATATCTTTGAAACTGATTGAAATTTTATTCAAATCCCTTCGTACCTTTGGAAATGTTTTTGAATTCATTAAAATCTTTGATAATTCTCAGATCCGTAGAAATCCCTTTTTAAATATTTTGACCTTTCTTCAATTTCCCTGGAATGTTTGAAACTGTTAGAAATCTGTAAAAATCATTACTTTCGAATGTCTTCAAGACAAAATAAGTTAAATTTATTACTTAAAGTTCTCTAGAAATCCCTTAAATCTAGTGAAATTCATTTAAATTCCTTGAAATCTTTGGAAACCCTGCCAAATTCTTTGACATCCCTTGCCATTTTTTAAATCTTTGAACGTTTTTTAATTCTTGCATATTTCTTGAAATCCTTGAAATCCGTAGAAATACCTTGAAATAAAATTTATTTTATACCCTTATGTTCTGTAGTATGTATACCATTAAGCCATTTCCCTTTCAGGGTAGGCGTGACACTACCCGATTCGGGTAGTGTTTCTATTTGGATAGTTTTCTTGTAGTTATAAATAACTACAAGTGTGGGCTTACCACACCCACGATGTGCCAACAGCACTCAGTATTCTTGAATGGTCACCCATCCAAGTACTAACCGCGTCCAACGCTGCTCAACTTCAGTGATCTGACGAGAACTGGGGTTTTCAGCGTGGTATGGCCGTTGGCTGTAGTAGTAGTAGTAGTAGTAGTGGTATACCATTAAGCCATTTCCCTTTCAGGGTAGGCGTGACACTACCCGATTCGGGTAGTGTTTCCAGGTGGATAGTTTCTTGTAGTAAATAACTACAAGTTGGCTGTAGTAATTTGATGAAATTCCTTTAAATCCATTGCTATCTTTAGAAATCGTAAAAGTCCACTTAAATATGTAGAAATCATGATTTATTATATTATACCATTAAGCCATTTCCCTTTCGGGGTAGGCGTGATTTGCTCGGTTGGAAAATGGTTGAATTGGTGTAGATTATATAGGTATAAGTTGGATAGATATATAGGTGTAAAGTATGTAGGTATATAGGTGTTAGGTATATATGTTTTAGATTGATCTGGAATTCTCGTGTCATTTATTCAAATGACACGTTTATTCCGCAACACTGCTCCGACCCAGGTTGCTGATCAATCTCTCTAGCGATCACCCCAAGTGAAGAGCCTCACAAAATTGTTATGTATGGTTCCCCACTTGGGCCCATTAGATTCCAAGGTCTTTGTTTCAGGCTTCATTCATTCTATTGTCACTCTGTTTACAAACTATTTGTCGCCACACTTTTCTGTTCTGGCATACTACTCTAGCTTCCTTCACGTCCATGCATTTTTTCATGCAAGCTCGTGTGTTTCTATGGCTTCTTACGTCTCTTCGGATTAATGTCTCATTTACCGATTCTAACCATTCTTTCGGCGGTCTACCTCTCGGCATTCTGCCATTTACTTTACCCTTGTACACTTGTTTGGTCAGTCGCTCATCTTTCATTCTTTCAAGATGACCGAACCATCTTAACTGATTTCTTTCCCATGTGTCAACTATTGTCTCTTTTGCACCGCATTCTTTGAGGATTGTCTCGTTTCGGACTTTATCCATCAGTGTTTTCCCGCATATTATGCGCAGAGGTCTCATGCCGATCGCGTTAATTTTACTCCTGTCCTTTTCTTGACATGTCCATGTTTCGCTACCGTATAGTACAGTCGGTATGAATATAGAATTATGTATGGCCATTTTAGCTTTTTTTGATATGTTTTTATTTGTTAGGATGGACCCTCCTCTACCGATAACCTGCTTACCCTTATTTATGCGCCTATCTAACTCCCCATCTATTTTTCCGTAATCTCTTTTATATGAATCAAATTAAACGTATTCATTAAAGTTCTCTAAAAAAAACCAACCAAACTACTGAAAGAAATGTTGTAGACATACCAATCAAAATAAAAATGTGTACGATTTCCAAATAATAAACTTTTGATTATGTGAAAAAAGTTATCAATATAATAAGTAGGTATACTAATAATTGTATCAGAAAAGAAATTTATTTTAATTATATGTGAAGTGCTAGATTAGTTTGCAGTAAGCTTTTTCAGCAATTTAGTTATTATTCATAAACATTATGGTTGAATACCAAATTGATTGAATAAAATTAAATGAAGTTGGCAAAAAACAAATCGAAATAAAAATAACTAATTTGAATATTTTCTTACTTCAAATGCCATTTTGCAGACATTCTTAAATGTAATAATTTTGTCTCTGGACTATTTATCGTATCTAGCGTGGTTACGTGGAAAAGTTCAATTTTTAATTTTCCTATTTTTACTTTTCATGGCTAAAACTATAAATGTTGGCGGTTAACTACGGACAGACATACATGTTCAAAAAAATCGTTTTTTTGACTCAGGGAGTCTCAAACCATCGAAAATGGACGAAAACTGGATAGGTCCAATTTCACATGAATCTAATGCCTTCCATTATAGGTGATGAGAATACAAAGTGGAAAATTATTCTTCAGTCATTGTTCCATTACGATAAACAGAAAAGGTTCATCTATCGGAAGTATCGGTTAAGTTTGATTAACATTTGCGATGCAAAGAAACTGCCAAGTACAACTACATGAGCTTGTAACAGAAAAGTTGGCCAAACAATTAGGAAAAAAAATCATAATGAAATATACTGAGAAACTTTTTTTTTCAAAAGACCTAATTTTTCCGAAGGTTACTTTTAAAATCATGACTATTTTTTATTAATTTCTACTAATGGAACTAACTTATCATACCTCTAGCTTCTAAAAAGTTTTGAATCTTTCAAGAAGACTTGGAGGATGAATGTAGTTATATAATAAGTTAATCAGCGCTTGTTTGTAGTACCAGAAAGTTTTAACTCGGCTAGTTTACGAAATGGACCTCAAGATTTTGCTTAGCATTAACTCAAGTGCAGTTTAATCTCGAGTGCAATTCCCTTGTCATGAAAGAACCATGCACCTGACAGTGATCTCACACATTAAAGTTGAGTCTCTCCTCGTCAGCGAAAAAAGCCACACCATTAGCCGACCATAATGGAATGTAGTTTAGCAGAATGGCAGGATTTTGGTTCTTCTGTGAGCTAGTGAGTTGCTTTCAGAGAGAATCAACTGACAGAATGTGGAAAACAAGAAGGGAGAGAGATCTGAAAATGATATTGTAACGTGGACAGGATTATAACGTGATCTGGCTGGTTATAATGAGGTGCGTGGTAGTCCCTGGGCTGGTCGCGGGAGATAGCAGCTTGCTGCCCACTTAATTGACCCAACCCCTTTGAACACCCTTCTCTCTGACTCTCACTTCGGCAAATCCGACTACCCCCTAATGACCTATATTCCTCGTTTACCCATTCCCAGATCTTTGTGGTATTAACCTACTTTCCTGCAAACTAGAGGTATTCAAAACATTTCACAGGCTGAGAAAATATTCTTCAAGAAGTGGATGGAAATATTTTACACTAATAAGAGAACTTTTCTATATTATCTCTCTCTATCATAAAAAGATCTCACGGCCGCTGTGTCAGAAAGAGAGCGCCTGGGGCCAACATTACCCCAAGGGCGACATTACCCCGGGTGTCATATTACAACATGTTTCACATTACCCTAGGTGTCACATTGCCCTAGGTGCCACATTACCCCAAAAGCCACATTTCCCTATGAGCCACATTATTACCCCAGGTTTCACCCCATTATTACCCTACTCTCTACTTCTACCGAGTCTCTCTCTATCCAAAATACCTTCAATACGCCCTACAGAGCTTCAATCTACTAGAAGGCGAAAGTAAGTCTCATGGAATTTCAAAAAATGTCCAAAAAAAGTCGCATCAAATTTTTAAAGATATAATGACAAAAACAGTATCAGACACTAAATGACTGAAATTATATCTTTATTTGTTCAGCAATACGGAGCACATAATTTTCATTGATTTTAAAATATTCTTTGCACAACAAAGAAAAACTTCAAGAGTTAAAACAATTATTTTGGAAATTTTAAACTTGAAATTACTTAACAATTATGGCTTTGAACTTGAGACTATATAATTTTAATAAAAAATTATCCATTCTTTCTTCATTCAAACATCATAGCTCAAAATTCTCTCGAAACAGGAGGAGAACGGTGATTTTTTACGAAAATAGGGAAATAATAGGGAATAAATTAATTGAAGAAAAATTAATATAGATATAATATTGAATTCAACATAAAACGCTTGAAATTCTTAATATTTCAAGTCGAAATATATTGAATTTTCAACAATGTAGTTGATTTTTAAATCAAAAGAGACGAATTTTCAATAAAGAAATTAAGTTTTAAAGTTAAAATGTCAAATGGTTTAGAAAACAGTTAAATTTTAAAACAGAAAGATCATTTTTATTAAAATAAATGAATTGAAAAAATAATAATTTTCAACCGAAGAGTTGCATTTACAACCAAATAGTTTGCCACTTTTCAGTAAAAGTGTACGAATTTTTAACAAAATAATTACAGTTTTACCAAATATTTGAATTTTCGAACGAAAAAGATTAAACTTCAACCAAATAGTTAAAATTTCAAGCCAAATAGACGAATTTTTAAGAGGCAGTTGAATTGTTATTAAATTTTCAAGGAAAAACATAATTTTCAACAGAGAAAAAAATGAATTTTTCATCAAAATAGTTGCATTCACTACCAATTAGTTAAGCTTTCAATCAAAAGAGACGAATTTTCTGCATAATATTTTAATTATTAACCAAATAGATGGATTATCGAGCGAAGAGACGAATTTTGTAAAAAGCACTTACATTATAAAGCAGAAAATTTTGAAATTTTGATGGAAAGGTCATTTTCAGGAAAAACCAAAGAATTTCCATCAAAATAGTTTGATCCTCAATGAAATAGTTGAATTTTCAAGCAAAAAGACGATATTTTTAGAAAATATTGTTAAATTTTCAACAAAAAAGTTGATTTTTTTAGAAAATATTGTTAAATTTTCAACAAAAAAAGTTAATTTTTTTTTAGAAAATATTGTTAAATTTTAAACAAAAAAGGTAATTTTGAATGAGAAAGATGCATTTTTAAGCAAAAAAGAAAAATTTTCTCCAACAAAATATAAATTTTCAATCCATAAATACGAATGTTCAGAAATATTTGCATTTTAAATCAAAAGAGACGAATTTTCAACAAAATAGATCAGTTTTTATGCCAAAATTGCGATTTTTGTAAAAAGACAGTTAAATTCTTGACAAAAAAGTTCATTTTTAATCAAGAAAGATGAATTTTTAACCAAAAAATATAAGTTTCCTCGAATTTTATGATATTTTGAATTTTCAGACCTGAAAAACAATTTTTTATTCAATTTCATGAAGGTAAAATCCAGCATATTCTAATGAAATTTTAATACTAAATTGATAACCTGTATTTACAGAAGCGTTTTGAAAATATTTTGCGTTATAATTTAGTTTTGCAATCAATCTCTCTTTCTTCATCTTAATACTTATATGCATATACATTTTATAATTTACTACAAAATATTTTTATTAGAAAGTTTGACGCATATCATATTTTGACTTTTGACAGTAAAATTCGAATGTTATACTAAATAACAGAGTAAAATCTTTTCTGTAATTTAAAAGTTATTTTTCAACGGAAATTGACTATTTCATTTTATTAATATGATATTTTTCCAATTTTATCAGGTTAAGGTATAATAATTATTATTATTATTATTATTATACCATTAAGCCATTTCCCTTTCGGGATAAAGTGTTGATAAATTCCCGAAAGTTTTTTCCAAACAAATCACAAAATAAAAGCATTTATTACCAGTAACTGTCAAAGGCAACAAAATATTTGAAATGAAGTTGACTCACATGAACGCGAACACGACATCAACAAGACAATAAACTTTTTATTCGTGAATTGTTTCTTGCGTAAAAAAGTTACTGACACTTTTAGATATACGCTTTTTATCTTCTCTACTGGTGATAAATACATCTATAAACGCGAAGCACATAGCATCAAAGTGAAATGTAAAATCAAACAATCTGACGTTCAAAAAATAAAACCATAGAAAGACAGGAATTGCGAATTGTGAACCTATTTAGAAATACGAAAAAATGGCGTTGAAGACGTCCACAATTTTGGCATTTTACATGGCATTGGATTTAATTGTGACAGCATTTTACTCTCTAAAGCTGAACCAGTAAAACTGCCGCTGGTTTAATCAGTATTTTGAGTTATCTCTGTTGAACCAGTGAGTTTCTGATTTTGACTGGTTGAACCAGTAAGTGACTTAACTGAAACAGTGTTTCTGAATTCATACGAGTGACGTCAAATGATAGATTCAACCAGTGATCATACCAGTGATATAGCGTTCCACGTTTCAAACACATGAACTGTGCACTTTGCGAGTTCACGTGTTGATTAATACGGTTGAAGTGAAACTTTATTGTCTACTATTTTTTGTGTTAGAAATATTTAGGGCCTGGTTGCAATGCAGATGATATAATATCTTTATTTTGGAAGTCGGGAGGCCACTGGCCAGTTGGGTTTGATTTTAAGAGACGCTTTGACAAAAGGACGGGCCTTCCCACAGTTAGGCAAAGTATATTATATACTATTATATTGCAGCCCGGCCATCATTTATTGTTGTGAAAGTAAAGTTCTATTTTCGAAAGATAATACAAAGGTTAGCACAAAAGTTATTAGTGATAAGTATCATAAGTAACCAGCTGATGGACGACAAGGCGTACCTGGTACGACTGACACTGAACTAGTGAACGTCACTGATTAATCCAGTGAAGGAATTCCACTGAGTTCCACTAATGTTCATTTTAAGAGAGTCGACTGCTGACGATGAATGGAACAATCGTAAATTACAAAATCTCTGCATTTGAGAATGAGTTAAGGGTGATAGTCTTGTCCCGTACAAGTACAAGAAGAAGGCACATCTTATCAATAGGAGCTATGGAGCGTCGGGAAAAGATGTGACAATCACTAAAATTGTTGTTGATGATAATATGGCCTGTGAGACTGGAGCAACTTGCACGAATTTCAAGGATGTTGTAGGAAAACCCAGTGTGATGCTGGAATTTACGCCTATTAATGACGGAAAGATTAACTTTGACGTCAAGTTGTACGCAATTATAAAGCAATGAAAACATTAATTTAAAGATAATGTGTTGGATTATTTTAGATCTTTTTCATTTCTGATGGTCTAATCTCTCTATCGAGAGTAGGGTAAGTTCGCCTCGTTTTCATAACGGCTGTGATGAAATTTCTCCCACAGAATAGTATGAAATTTCTGAGTCTAATAAGCCAATCGATCTAAACAAAATTCTTTGAAATTAATTACATATCTTAGCTAAAATTATCAAGGTGGCTGCAAAACTTTATTCTTGGAAAAAAATTCCTTTCGATTGAACAGATTACTTTGTAACCAAATAGTTTCATTTGCAACAGAGCAGTTGCATTTTCAACCAGATAGACGACTGTTAAACAAACGAGTCTTAATTTCAACAAAATACTTGAATTTTCAACAAAATTATCCAATTAGCAACAAAATAGTTGAATTTTTAACCAAATGATTGAACTTGCAATCAAATAATACAATTTTTAACTAAAAATACAATCATCAGAAGAAAGCAACTAAAAAAACAGAAATAGAAGGCAAATAACTTATCAACCTAAATATTACATTAACTCAGCGAAAGTCAAATTATGTAACAGAATTGCCCACGAAGCCTTGAAAAAAGTATGATTCCAAGAACCAGTTCAAATTTTTTTTAAACTGAACATTAATATGAATATTCAAACATCAGAATTTTGATCTTGTTAAAGGGCTTAGCGGAATAAGCATGTGAAATTGGCCCCGTTCGTATGAAGCTTAAATTGTCGTCATAAGTTCGTTCCCATGTGGCATGAAACTCCATTTTTGGGGGAGATATGGAGGGGGAAAGCAAAATCAAAAAAGTAATTTTCCTCGAAAACGGCTCGACCGATTTTAATGAACAAAATATATGTTTCTAAGACCACTCTGGAGTATTAAAAAAAAAATTGATAAATTTCTCGAACAAAAAATAAGAAGCATTGAAAAAATGTTTTAAAATTTTGAAAATTTTTCTTTCCTATGTTGTTTTAGAGATACCACTTTTATTTTATCAATGAAATATCCTTGCATTGTGTACTACAACTCAGACTGAGAAAAATTACTTTTTTGATTTTGCTTTCCCCCTCCATATCTCCCCCAAAAATGGGATTTTTAAGTTGAAACTTGGTGGAGTTTCATACCACATGGAAACGAACTTATGACGTCAATTTAAGCTTCATACGAACGGTGGCCGATTTCACATGCTTATTCCCTGACTTTTGCAAGATCTTAATCAAAACCACTGAGTTTTTCCCGACTTTCTTTTACCAATTAAATTCCCTGCCATTTCACTGATTACCAGGCATTCCCTGACCTACGGCCACCCTGAATATCACAATAAAAAGTTTAATCGAAATCGAAGGTTTGGTTTGTGTTAGCACCTTCAGAGGCAAAATATTTTTTTGAGAAGTGCAAAAACATCAGGGGTCATTTTTGCAGCTAAAGGAATAACTCATAGAGCCATTACACTGCAAATTTATAATAAAATTACTGAACAAACGCAACGGAACGACTCAAAATTACAAATATAACTTATCTAGTCAAGAGGGCTTCGCGTCATTTGACGTAAACAGCGGACTCACCATTCAATTGAAACCTGAATTAATAAATAATTTATGCAGCTACTGCTAGTCAATTGTGGTCCTGAGGTACCTTTTTAGAAGTTCATTTACGAGGCAGATGATCTCAGTATCTTGTGACTATTTTATTGCAAAGATAATCTGCTCATCAACGGAGCTTCTAGATCGTTGCCTTTAATCGTGATTTCAACACTCTCTTAAGTCTTTATTCTTCTCGTGCAAATTTCGAATCCTTTTTACGCTTGAGATCATTCAATATTGGAAAAATAGGTTAACTGCATCTTTATAATTCAACACAACCTTCCGCAGTGCATTGCCGCCCATGACCACCACCATGCTGTGTCCGCTTCGCAATGCGATCGAAAAGTGAGGAGTGCGCCGTTGCTATGTATTTCTGTTACTATTTAGGATTTTAAGGAAACTATTTATAATTTTCAGATACCATTTCTGAATGTGCATACAAAATGAGTAAATTTACCATAAAAGTTACTAAATTTTGTTTTCAGCAATCTAATTTCGTTTTCTGTTACTTCAGTATCCTAAATGTGTCGGACTTATCCGAAAATTTTTACAGTGTAGCTTGTTGCTGGTATTTAAACTAGTTTTTTAGTCCATCAGCAAGCAACACCGATTAACCAAATAACTAAGGATCTGAGAGAAAAAAGGAGAATTGGATTGCAGTAACGAGTGGTTACCAATCTCTTCCCTTACCTTTCTGACTCGTTCGGTTGATTTGAAACTTGATTCTGTTTGTAGCATCTAAACCCCGCATCCTGGGGACGGCCGGGGTAAAGAAGACTGGGAAAAAGAATAGAGAGAGGCAAACCAGACCACCAATCTGCCGTTGCAAACACGTGCTTCGAATCCCCATATCGAAAAAGACCGATGCGATATGCCCGCTTTTGTCGGTTTTCTTGCCGTTGGTCAGACTCCAAGAAAACGAGGCTTTGCTCATCGATATCGATTACGTTTGCGTCTATTTTATATTCCGATCACGCATGCCAAATACATGCTGGTCGATGCTCCACCGAGAGTCACATTCGAAAATCAGACAGCGACATTTGCGTAGGAATCGAAACATTGATATTTACTTAATTTTATAGCCCCATTATGCTAATATGATTGTTAGGATTTATATTAAAAAGCTTATCTTAAGAACAATATTCAGAGCGTAGACCGGGGCGAAGTTGTCCATATCCCTGACTACAAATCATCTTGTCGAAGATAGAATTACTAGCGTGTAAATTATTGAATAAGACTCTCAATCTGAATCAGAGAAAAGTAAATTTTGACTGATTCGAATGATGAGGATTTGATAATGACAAAGCAGTCTAGAGTGACTTGTCAAATTAGGTAATTTGACTCACTGTTATAATCAGAGACTTTAAACAGTTTAAAAGGTTGAATTTTCAGTTAAAAAAGGTAAATTTAAAGCGAAAATGTAATAGTTAAATTTTCAATTATCAAAATTAATTTTCAAGAGAATAAACTGATTTCAAACAAAATAGTTGAATTTTCAATGAAACACATGAATTTTCAACCAAAGTGCTAAATTTTCAACTAAAATCATGAACGTTTAACTAAAAAAGAAAATTTTCAACAAAGTATTTCCACTTACAGAATAAAATGTATTTGGCGCTAAGAAGATTAATTTTCTGCAAAAAAAGACGAATTTTCAAGAAATTAATGAAATTTTCACAAAAGAGATAAATTTTCAACTAAAATGATGAATCTTTGAACAGAAAAAAAAAAAATTTCAACAAAGTAGTAAAATTTTCAATAAAAAAAGATTGAACCTCAAAGAAAAATTTATCTATTATTTGACATTTCCACGAAAATATATTTCAATTTTGAATAAAAAAAACAGTTAATGTTTCAAACAGAAAATATTTTTATTTTTAATAAAAAACATTTGAATTTAATCAAAAATATTTATTATCTACCAAAAAAGGCGAATTTACAAGAAAATACACGAAATTTTAAGCGACCAGTTGAATTTTCAACTAAAAAAGATGAATTAGTGAACAAAAATTCAATAGTTTAATTTTCTACTAGAAAAAATAATTTTCAGCCACAAAAACAACAAATTTTCCACAAAACAGTTAAATTATCAACCACAGAGATGCGTTTTCAACTAAATTGAAAAATTTCTAACCAAAAAAATGAACTTTTAACACATTTCAACTTTCAAGTGGAATTACTGAAATTTTCAACCACCGAACTGAATTTTCAACCAAAAAATAAGAATTTTCAACAAAAAAGTTAAATTAATCAGAGCAGGACAAGTCTAGAGTGACTTGTTAAATTAGGCAGTTTGACTCACTGTTATAATCAGAGATTTTAAACGATTTAATCTGTTGAATTTTCAGTTAAAAAAGGTAAATTTGAAGCAGAATGGAATAGTTAAATTTTCAATTATCAAAATTAATTTTCAAGAAAAGAAACTGATTTTAAACAAAATAGTTACATTTTCAATTAAACACATGAATTTTCAACCAAAGTGCTGAATTTTTAACTAAAATCATGAACGTTTAACCAACAAACAAAAGTTTTAACAAAGTATTTCGACTTACAAAATAAAATGTATTTGGCGCTAAGAAGATTAATTTTCTGCCAAAAAAGACGAATTTTCCAAAAAATGCATGTAATTTCAACCAAAGAGATAAATTTTCAAACTAAATTGATGAATCTTCAATTAAAAGAAAAAAATAATTTTTAACAAATTAGTTCTACTTTTAACAAACTAGTAAAATTTTCAATCAAAAAAGATTGAATCTCAACGAAAAATTGATCTGATATTTGATATTTCCAACAAAACATATTTCCATTTTAAATAAAAATCAATTAATGTTTTAATCAGAAAAAATTTTTCTTTTAAATCAAAAACAGTTGAGTTTAACCAAAAATATTTATTATATACCAAAAAAGACGAATTTGCAACAAAATACAAGAAGTTTTAACCGAGCAGTTGAATTTTCAACTAAAAAAGATCAATTTGCGACCAAAAATACAATAGTTTAATTTTTTACTGAAAAAATTAATTTTTAACCACAAAAACAACAAATTTTTAACATAACAGTTGAATGTTAACCATACAGATGCGTTTTCAACTAAATTGAAGAATTTCTAACAAAAAAAAATGTTTAACATAGTAGTTCAACTTTCAAGTGGAATTACTGGAATTTTCAACCATCAAGCTGAATTTTCAACCAAAAAATAAGAATTTTCAACAAAATAGTTAAATTAATCAAAATAGTTAAATTAAACAAGAAACAGATAAAGTTTCAACCAAAATGATTAATCATAATCCAAAGGAATGAGTTTGTATCAGAGCAGGACAAGTCTAGAGTGACTTGTCAAATTAGGCAATTTGACTCACTGTTACAATTAGAGAATTTAAACGATTTAATCTGTTGAATTTTCAGTCAAAAAAGGTAAATTTAAAGCAAAAATGGAATAGTTAAATTTTAAATTATTCAAATTAATTTTCAATAAAAGAACTGATTTTAAACAAAATAGGTAAATTTTCAATGAAACACATGAATTTTCAACCAAAGTGCTAAATTTTCAACTAAAATCATGAACATTTAACTAACAAACAAAATTTCTTAAAAAGTATTTCCACTTACAAAAAAAATGTATTTGACGCTAAGAAGATTAATTTTCTGCCAAAAAAGACGAATTTTCAAAAAAATGCATGG
>CAKNYM010048257.1:209596-230725 GCA_932195095.1 Andricus curvator
TTCTGCCAAAAAAGACGAATTTTCAAAAAAATGCATGGATTTTCAACAAAAGAGATAAATTTTCAACTAAAAAAGATGAATTAGCGAACAAAAATTCAATAGTTTAATTTTCTACTAGAAAAATTAATTTTTAACTACAGAAACAACAAATTTTCAACAAAACGGTTAAATTTTCAACCATACAGATGCGTTTTCAACAAAATTGAAGAATTTCTGACCAAAAAAGTGAATTTTTAACATAGTTCAACTTTCATGTGGAATTACTAATTGTGGAATTATTAATAAAATCAGAGACTTCAAACGATTTAATCTGTTGAATTTTCAGTTAAAAAAGGTTTTAAAGCAAAAATCGAATAGTTAAATTCTCAATTATCAAAATTAATTATCAAGAGAAGAAACTGATTTTAAACAAAATAGTTAATTAAATTTTCAGTGAAACACATTAATTTTCCACCAAAGTGCTAAATTTTCAACTAAAATCATGAACGTTTAACTAACAAACAAAATTTTTAACAAAGTATTTCCACTTACAAAAAAAATGTATTTGACGCTAAGTAGATTAATTTTCTGCCAAAAAAGACGAATTTTCAAAAAAATGCATGGATTTTCAACCAACGATGTAAATTTTCAACTAAAATGATGAATCTTTAACAAACAAAAAAAAATTTTCAGCAAATTAGTTCTACTTTCAACAAAGTAGTAAAATTTTCAATGAAAAAAGATTGAATCTCAACGAAAAATTGATCTAATATTTGATTTTTCCACCAAATCATATTTCAATTTTAAATTTAAAAAAACAGTTAATGTTCCATTTTATCCAGAAAATTTTAACCGCGCAGTTGAATTTTCAACTAAAAAAGATCAATTCGCAAAAAAAAAAATTCAATGGTTTAATTTTCTACTGGAAAAATTAATTTTCAACCACAAAAACAACAAATTTTCAACAAAAAAGTTAAATGCTAAACCATACAGATGCGTTTTCAACTAAATTGAAAAAATTCTAACCAAAAAAAGTGAATTTTTAACAGAGTTCAACATTCAAGTGGAATTACTGAAATTTTCAACCACCAAGCTGAATTTTCAACCAAAAAATAAGAATTTTCAACAAAATAGTTAAATTAATCAAAATAGTTAAATTAAACAAGAAACAGATAAAGTTTCAACCAAAATGATGAATCATAAACCAAAGGAATGAGTTTGTATCAGAACAGGACAACTGGGTCGTTCATTCCGACAACGCACTTGCTCATTCATCGCAGCTTATTCAGCAATTTCTGGTGAAACACGGCCTAACACAAATTCAGTAGCCCCTATACAGTCCTGAAATGACTACCAGTGATTCCTGGCTGTTTCAAAAATTGACTTATTCTCTTAAAGGAAAATGATTTCAAGACGTAGATGAAATAAAACAGAATGCGACGAAGCAGTTGTAAGCCATTCTGAAAAGTGACTTTAAGGAATGCTTCCAAAACTAGAAGGATAGTTGGAAGAAGGTTGTGGTTTCCAAAGGGAAGTATTTTGACGGAGATATCACCATTGACCAGAATGATCTCTTACTTCTGGTACACCACAAGGTCGGATATTTTCCGGACATACCTCGTATGACCCAATTTTCCGTCAAAGCATGCTCAATTAATTCAATTAGTCAAATTTGGACCGACTTCCATTTAGAGGGTTTAAAAATGTAAGAAAATAGGTGAAGTTAAGGAAGAAATATAGAATAAAGGACCATATTCACATGTGAAAAGGCATAAGCTGCAATATAATAGGGGTTGATAAGAGATAGAATGTGAGCCAGACTCAGAGTGTTTTCTTATCTCCGGAAGTCGTCATGCTGGAGACCTTCAAGGAAATGATAAAGGGATGTTGAAAGGATTGCTAGAGAAAGTAGGAAGCAAGGAAGTAGTAACACTTAAGAAGGGATATAAGACTCCTAAGGCATCAAGGAGATTTGAATTTTAAATAGTCCTGTTGACTACCAGCTGCAGCTTCCACTTGATACGGATTAACCTGGGTCGCTTTTCTTACTCTGCTCTGCTCCATTTCCGTCAGCGGTTTCTGTAATACGTCTTGAAATTTACTTCTGAATTCATCTTCAAGTCTCATTGTAAACTGTACTGCTTTTAAAGAACAAATTTATAAGATATAAAGGAGATGTTGTAAAGTATTATTGTTGTGCAATAAAGCTTCACTGATTATGTAAAGAAGCTTATAAAACAGTATAAGAAGCCGTTCAAAAACTACATCACGCACTAAAATAAATCACAAAACATATAAACATAATATTTGAACAGACTTCAGAGCCCAAAATGCTCTCAAAACGGGGGAATAGGGTGACTTTTCACAAAATAAAATTAATGCTTAGGTACCATACTGAATTCAATATAAAACGCTGCAAATGCCCATTCGATATCTATTGCATTTTTAACAAAACAGTTGAAATTTTAAACAAAGAATATGATTTTCTACCAAAAGAGTAGAATTAAAAAAATCTGATCTTCGACTAGGAACAGTTGCATTTTTGAACAAAAAGTGGAATATTTTAGCCAAAGAGGCGATGTTTTAGAAGACCGTTGAATTTTCTGTACAACAAGACGAATTTAAAAAAAAGGTGAATTTTCGAAGAAAAATATGAGTTTTTAACAAAATAGTTGAATTGAAAAAAAGAAAATTCATTCGCGGCCAAACAGTTGCACTTAAACCAAATATTTCAAGGAATCTGTATTATCATTAGAGAATAAGAGAAAATATTTAACGTTTTTTCAGACTAGATGGAGCTATGAAAGAAAAATTATTTAAGATAATTTTTTTCTGAAGAAAGATCTTCTCCTTTCGCTCCGCTGGGAATCGCACCACAGAACTACTGATTTCCGGTCAGATGCTTTTCCATTAAGCTACTAGAGAGATCGAAAGAAGAAACTTTTTTCAGAAATACACACACTATTTTGCTAGATAATGGAATTTAAATTTTTCAAGGAATCCGTATTATCATTAGAGAATAACAGAAAATATTTAACGTCTTTTCAGACTAGATGATAGAAATCAAATTTTTCGAGGAATCTGTATTATCATTAGAGAATAACAGAAAATATTTAACGTCTTTTCACCGGACCGGAAATCAGTAGTTCTGTGGTACGATTCCCAGCGGAGCGCAAGGAAAAGATCTTTTTTTTCAGAAAAAATTATTTAAAATAGTTTTGCTTTAAATATCTCCATCTAGTCTGAAAAGAATAGATGTACTAGACTGTACCAAAAGTACAAATTTTCTTTCTAAAAAAACTAATGTTTAACAAAGCAGTTGAATTTTCCACCAAAAACGATGGCCTTTTAAAAATTTTTTTTTTTTAATTTTCACGAAGAAGTTTAACTTTTAACCAACTAGTTGTATTTTCAATCAAAAAAGAATAATTTTCAACAAAAAATATAATAGTTGATATTACAACCAAAACAAAATTTAAAATTTAAATTAAAAACAGCCGAATTTAATCAAAAGAGGTGAATTTTAATGTTAGAACAAAAACTTTTGAATTCGATGAACAAAGGCGAATTTTAAATAAAATAATTGAGTTCTCAACATCTTCACTTCTAACCATAAAATATAAAAAAATTTCTAATAGAAATGAGTTTTCAACCAAAAAAAATTTTTATTCTGGAGAAAAAAGAATATTATCCAGACTTTGAATTTTTTAATCAAAAACGGGAATTCTTTACAAAACAGTTGATTTGTCTAACTAATTATTCCACAAAAATAATAGAACTTCCGACACAAAAAATCAAGTTTTTAATAAAACAGAATATTTAAGCCGAAAAGAGGAATTTTCTATAAAATTGTTGAATTTGCAACCAAAAAGAATAAAGATTGATGATTCATAATAAATAATTAAGACTAGTTGATCGAAAAATGGCATTCACCCACAAACAAACATTATGTCACACTAGGCAAACAATAAAAAAAAGAATGACCTTTTAACCATAAAGAGTTGGATTTTCAGCCAAATAGTTGAATTTAAAACTGAAAACGATGAATTTTCAACCAAAAATAGAATAGTCAAATTTGCCGTTCAAGAAGTTGATCTTCAATAAAAAAAAAAGAATTTTCAACAAAATAGTTCAATTTTCAATCGAAGAAATGAATCTTCAACTAGTAAAATTAATGTTTAACAAAGTAGTGCAATTTTCAACCAAGTAGTTAAATTTTCAGTCAAAAAATTAATTTTCTAGCAAAAAGACGCAATTATAATGAAATGGAAAAATTTCCAACCAAATAGTTTGATTTCCAACTAAAAAAGATCAATTTTCAGCCAAAAATGGATTGTTAAATTTTCGGTTATGAAAATTAATTTTTCGCCGAAAAGCAAAACGAATTAGAGGAAAAATATTTAATCAAGAGAACAGTATCTTAAAGAAAATAGTTCAACCCTAACTAACTTGTTGAAATTTAACGACAAAAAATAAATTGCCAATAAAAAATTAAGCAGTTACTTTTTCAAAAAAAAAAAAAAAAAAAAAAAAAAAACGATCCATTTCGAACCAATAATGGAATAGTTAAATTTTCAGTTAAATAATAAATTCTCAAGAAAAAAATTAATTTTTAATAAATTAGTTACATTTTCAACCAAATAGTAGAATTTTAAACCAAAATAGTTGAATATTTGACCAAAATTATAATAGTAGACTCAACAATTAAAAAGAATTAACTTTTATCGAAAAATAGTTGGATTCTCTTATTGGGTTCTAAGAATTCAGTTCGCATTTAATCGAAAAAAACGAGAAAAGGGGAAAGTTTGTTCAAAATGAGGGAAAAATTGAAGTTATTTAAAAATGGAAAAAGAGGGAAAAAGGGAAAAATGTGTGAAGACTGTATTTAGATGATTTACTTGTTAAATAAAAACACTGATTTTCACTTTTTCAAGTATTTCAAAAAAATTTTATTCAAAGAATGCCTTAGTGGCAGTTTCGCATTCACTAGGAAGAGCTTTTTAATTTTGAATGTGCACTCTATTGTCACGAATGGCTAATTTTAAAGAATAGTTCTCTTCTCGAATCTTAGATGTGCATCGTACAATAGAATGTAAACTTTCTTTTTGATCCAGTGAATTTGACCAATTTATATTTCAGATCCGGCATTCGTTTAGTAAGGAAAGCTCTTTCATTTCGCTGAATCTTAAATTGCTCGAATAAACATCATTAAAACTTGAGAAGCTCAAATGCTATGCGCTTTCGAAAGCTCCAGCTTCACATGCTTCGGTCAGACTTGATTCAATAATTTGAAATGAAAATTGTGCATTTTTTAACTCATTAGGAAATTTTCTCAATCTGTAAAAGACTTCAGCATCTTGGACCTGCAATTTATAAAAACCTTGTAAACTCGCAAAAATTACAGCCTTTCGGAGGTTTATGTACAGAAAAATATACGAGTCATGTTCAGCGCTCATAAGGCAAGAATTTAAAAAGTTATGTAATATGTTTGCGCATTCACCTGTTAAGCATACAGCGATTTTTCGTTTTCATTTTACTTTTCTTCAGCTCTGGGAACCAAACATAGAAGGCGAACACGAAACTGTTCGTTCGTTTCCCCATTGCGCGAAAGATAATAAAAAAGGAAACTTTTTTGTAAATACAGCTTTAAACTTTTAATGAGGTAAATTTGTCCACTCTTGCAGTGAAATGTACATTTATTAAAAATGATTACTCTGAAAAAAATTTAAATTACAAGCTTTACATCCGATCTTCTTTTTGAGTATATAAACCAAAAAAAATTATGGATTTGTAAAATAGGAAACAAATCCAAAACTGGGGTATGGGGCCGTTCAAAAACTACGTCGCGCTATTTTGAAGAATGTTTTCACCCCTTCCTTTCATCCTCACAGACCATCTCACAAAGCTCAAGTCAATATTTTTTTTCGATTCCATTTGATAAACGTCTAAAATGAAACACAAAACATAATATTACAATATACTACAGAGCCCAAAATGATCTCAAAATAGAGAAAATAAAGTTATTTTTCAGAAAAACAGGGGGAAAGTAGGTGAATAAATTCTTTTCAATGAAATAATTACATAAGTACTGTATTGAATTCACTATGAAACGCTCAAGATGTCAAGCAAAAGGGACGAATCTTTAACCAAATAGTCAAATAACCAAAATAACCAAATAGTCAACATAAAATCCAGGTATTAAACCAATTTTTCTTAACCCAATTTGTTATGTAAATAGTTCAAATAAATGCTGTAGCATTTTTTAATCAATTAATTAATAGAATAATTAATATAATTTGTAATTAAAATATTGTGCCTAAAGTTCTGAACGTTCAGATAAACGAAATTTTTTACTGAAGACTTTTTAAACCAGAAAAAATGCTAAAATGCTTGTTCATTTATATTGGAAATAGTTTATTCTTGAAACAGAATTATAATGCATATGTCAAATTGCATTTGGAACAATATTTATGGGTAAATGGGAATGGGGAAAAATATTTCGTACATTTGAACGTTTGGAACTTCAGGTACATCTTAAAATAAAAATGGTCACTGTTTTCTCTAAAAACACAAGCAAATGACATTTGTATTTGTTCGGTATTAACATTTTATTGAGTCAAAATGAAACATTGCAATAGAAAAAATTGAATAAAAAAATAAATAAACTCTTTTATCGAAACGATTAATCACTGAATCCATTTCGTCGTATTGGAAACGAGTAGCAGTTAATATTCTCAACTTTTGTATAAGCCAAATTCCTGACGTCGTCCGGTTTTCTCTATCAGATCCCATTTTTTCATTACCTCAAAAAATCAGGAACAATCTTGATCTTATTTTTAAATATGTGAGATACAGAAAAACTAATTGCATCATTTGATTCTACGAGAAGAGTGTCATAAAAGTTATATAATTAACAAATTTTTTCCATCCAATATGTCATACAGTATAAAGAAAAACGCAGTAGTGTGACACCTGCTACCGCATTTATTTATACTATTTACATAACAAATTGGGTCAAGAAAAAAATGGTTTAATACCTCGATTTTATGTTATTTTTTTCCGTATAATGGAGTGGTGCCATTATTTTTTCCGTAACTTAAATATTTACAAAAACCCGGATTTTTCACTATTTTTTGAGGTTATAAGAATATAGGGACCTGATGGAATAAAACGGACATCAGAGGCAGATTCTAATTCAGCGCATCAAAAACAGGAAGTTGGGGGTTCTAGTCTCTCGGACTCCATACTTTTCCTTTTTAGTGTTCCTGTGAAATCCTTTTTAATTTTTTTCACCCTAGCGCACCAAAGATGAAAAATTGATTCATTTTTTTCATAATAGAGTATTGAAAGCCCAACTTATAGAAAAATTATCATTCCTTCACAAAGCTGATTTCGTATTAAAAAAATTATTTGAAATATTTCCGAATTTTTTAAAATTTGAATTTCCCGCCAAAACGGCTCAAACATTTTTCTATATATGCATCTCAACGTGCCTTTTGCCCTAAATTTTTGGAACCAAATATTGAATTTCAAACTAAAAACGATCAATTTTCAACCAAAAATGGCATACTTAACTTTGCAGTGGGAAAAATTTATTATAAACCAACAAAAAGAAACATTTCAACAAAATAGTTGAATTTTCAACACAAAAAAAAATAACTTTAAAAAACAGTTGTATTAAAAACCAAATAGTTGAACCTTCAAGCCCGAAGGATGAATTTTTAACCAAATTATCGAACTTTCACACAAAAGAGAACTAACTTCAACCACAAACCGTTGCATTTTTAATTAAATAAACAAATCTTCAAGTCAAAAAGAGGAAATTTTTAGAAGACATTTGAATTTTTAACTAAGAACTTTTTCCCAAACAAGATGCATTTTTAATTCAAAAGAGATCAGCTCTAAATCCAAACAGACGAATTTCCAATGAACTTTTAGAGTTTCCGAACAAAAAAGATGACTTTCAAAAAAAATTTGACTTTTCATGAAACTAATTACATTTTTTAACAAAGTAGTTCAATTTGTAAACACATAGTTAAGTTGTCGATATTCAAAAGATAAATTTAAAACAAAATAGTTGAATTTTCAACTAAATAGTTGAATTTTCAAACGACAAATATGAATTTTAAACCAAATAGTCAAAGTTTTGATAAAGCAAAATCAAACTTCGACCAAAAATAGTTGCCGTTGAAATACTTTAATTTTCTATCCGAAAGGACAGAAGTTCAACAAAACAGTTCAATTTTCAACTTAATAGATGTATTTTAAATAAAAATAATTAAATTTTAAATAAAAAAGGATTCATTCTTAACTAAAAATTTAATATTTGATATTTCAGCCAAAAAAAGATTTTAAATTTTTAACTAAATAAATGCTCTCTTAATTTCAATCAGTGAGATTTCTCTGATATTCAGTGAGATTGCACTGATATTCAGTGAAAATCCTCACTGATTGCAATCAGTAACTTATTTCTAACTACTTGAATCTGTGAGATTACATTTTCAAATTTTTGAATTTTTAATTAAAAACGATCAGTTTTCTAACAATTATGGAATAGTTAAATTTTCATTTCAAAAATAATTTTTAGCCACAAAAAAAATAATTTTCAATAAAATAGTTACATTTTGACATAAAAACGATTAATTTCCAACCAAAAATAGAATATCTTTCAATTTTCAGTTGGAGAGATTAATTCTTTAACAAAAATAAAATGAATTCTCAACAAAGTAGGTAAATTTTCAACCAAGTAGAAACATGAATTTTTTTTAATACAAAAAAAATATATCTACAATAATATGATATCGCAACAAACTTCTTATAATCTTCAGTGGTTTTCTTCAATATTAGTTTATAATCCCTTGATAAGGTATTGATGTTAGGTCGAAACATGCTGATGGCAATTTCTAATGAAATTTAAAATCAGAAAACGGTACAGACCTCAACAAAATTGATCAAATTTCAAAATTTTCAGCCAAAACAAATGAATTCTGAACCGAAATATAATAGTAGACAATTCAATTGATAAGAATTTACCTACAAAAATAGGTGAATTTTCTTATTGGGTACTAGTAAGTCAGTTATCATTCAAGCGAAAAAACAGGAGAAGTTTCTCAAAAACAGGGGAAAAATGGAATTTTTTTTTTAAAGGGGAAAAGAGGGAGATAGGAGAAGGAGTGGGAAGTCTGTTTTTATGAACTTAGATGCTTTACTTGTAAAATAAACTCAATAATTTTCATTTATGAATCATTAAAAAAAATTGTTATTTACATTTATATTTTCCATGTATGGAACAATTTTTTGAAATCCTTAGAAAAATGAAAATTATTGATTTTATCTTACAAGTACAGCATCTAAGTTCTTAAAAACGGACTTCATTTTCTTTCCCTTATTTCCCCTTTTTTTATGAATTTCTCTTTTTTCCGTGTTTTTTTGCTCCAATGAGAACTAAATTAATAAAGCCAAATAAGAAAATCCAACTATTTTGGGTTGAAAGTTAATTATTTTAAATTGAAATATCTACTGTTATATTTTTGGATTAAAATTCATCGCTTTTGGTCAAAAGTTCTGTTACTTGATCAATTTTGGTAAGGCTTATACCGTATCCCGATGCTAAATTTGATAAAAAATTACCAACATGTTTCCACCTGAGATTAGGTCCCTATCAAGGCATTATAAACTAATATGGAAAAAGAAAGAAAAAAGAAAAAAGAATCAATTCTTCTAATGGAAAATTCAAATTCAGAGATAATGGAATGCATGGATTGATAATAAATAGTGACATAGAAGAGGACTATAGAGTTATTAAATATAATCGAAGAGTCTTGTAAATTGGCCCGCAATATCGGAAGCTCGCGAGTCGTTTTATTGGGCGAACAATATTCCTGCTACCACGATATTTGCACGTGACCGGAGGCTCGATTGGGGTGCTTTTACGAGTGCATTTTTACGGCGTGCAATACTCCCGCGCGCGGAAATTCGAATCGACTTGAACACGTGCGATGATTCGCACGAACCACTCTCTTCCTGATCGCTCGCGAGAGAAATGGAAAGTGGTTTAGGCAAAGTGGAATTGTTTCCGATCGACTTCACAGTCAGAGTCAGAACGAAATCATCGGAATAGATCGTCGAGACGGTCTATGCGAAAACAAAGAGAAATCACGTTTTCCGATTTTCTTCCGCAAAAGCTTCCACAATGCCATACAAAAGCAAGAAAACCGGTAACTCCTTTTTTATGGAATTTGAGATATTGATATATTTAGGTTCTTATCAGTTCCCTCTATCATACTTCGTATAGTGCTTCAATAAACAAGTTTGATTACGTAAGGATGATTTTTCAAATACACTGGAACTTGGATTTAATATCGGTTTCGGGCATGGCTTGCAGTAGCCTTGAAAATATAAATCCAGACCGTCCACGCGTAAACAGACAGGGCTGCATCAAAGATTTCTCTTGGATTTGGAGGCATAACGCAACCTGATGCAACTAACGCGGTGAGCGTGCGGCTTCCCACGTACCCCGCATCACGAAACCGCCGCATCATCAATTCTCCGAACGCAGTAAATCCAGACTGATTAAATCCAAGTTCTAGTGTACTTCTTCCAGTTTACCCCTCCCCCCCTCTATTGTAAGGATACGTGAGATTTTTGTGACACCCCTTTCCCCTTCTTACGTGAGATTTAAGTTTTTTAATTGATATATCAATAACTTTGAAATTATTTTTATTATGAACAAGATTTTAAAAGATTTCAAGGGATTTCAAAAAACTCAGGATATTTCAAACAATTTCATAGGATTACGAGGGAGATTTCACAGAATTCAAATGATTTTAGCAGATTTCAAGAGTTCGAAGAAATTAGCTAGCACAATTTTAGAGAAAATCTCAATTTCTTAAAGGGATTAATGAGATTTTAATGGACTTCAGGAAGATTATTAGGATTTTCAGAAATTTCACGGGATTTTAAGATATACTGAAGGATTTCGACAGATTTTCAGGATATGAAAAGAATTAAGAACGTTTTTCGCGGATGACAAACAATTTCAAGGAATTTTCAGAGATTTCAAGAGAAAGCGAAGTATTTGAAGGTATTTCATAAGGTTTTAAAAGGTCTGCAAAGATTTCGAAGGATTTTAAGGGATTTTAATGGATTCAAAGAGATTTAAATAGGTTTTAAAGATTTCACGGAATTTCAAAGGACTTTAAGAAATTTGAAATAATTCAAAGCATATTCACCGATTATAAAAGATTTTCAGAAAGATTGCCACGGATTTCAAAGATATTAATAAATTTCGAAAGGATTTCAAAAATTTCAAGGGATCACGTAATATTTCGAAATACACTGAACTCGCGATATAAGGACGGTTTCTGACATGGCTTGCAGTAGCCTTGGTCCTAAATCAAAGGAATCCAAACGTAAACAGGCAAGGCGGGATGAGTCATTTCTGTTGGAGTTTGACGCATGACGCCACCTGATGCAACTAACGCTTTGAGAATGCGGCTCTCGAGCTGTTTGTCACACTTGACTGAACACTGCCTCTCTTTCGGTCCCGCGACTCCTCTTATCACAAAACTGTGGCGGCCATCAGTTCTGGGAATATTGTAAACCAGGCGTTCTTATATCGGGAGTTAAGTGTATATCATGGATTTTGCAGTATTTTATCTGATTTTTACAGACTATAATTTCAAAGAAAATCTCAAACTTTTAAGTGATTTACAAGTTTTCAAAAGACTTAAAGGTGTTTAATCTGTATTTGTGAGAATTTACAGAATTTTGAGAGATGCCGAATGATTTCGACGGCTTTTTAGCAAGTTTGAGGGATTTCAAGGAATTAGGGACGATTTTCGCGGATTAAAAAGAATTCTGAGGAATTTCGAATATTTTTAAAGATTTCGAAATACTTGGAAAGCAGTTACGGACTTTTAAAGCATTTTAAGAAATTAAAAAAATTTAAAAGTATATCCACGGATTTTAGAAGATTTTAACAGATTTGAAAGAATTTCAAACGATTTCCGAATTTAATCAAGTACTTTGAGGGATTCCAAGGAATTTAAACGTACTCGTATTTTAAAATATTAAGGAATTTCAAGAGATTCGGAAAAATTTTCACGGATTTTGAGAATTCAAAGTTTCACCGATTTCAAATAACTTAAGAAGATTTCAAGAAATTGAAGAAATTACCGACTACAATTTCAGAGAGAACCTTCATTTTCTCACGGGATTTTATAAAATTTTGAAGTATTTAAAAAATCTTTATCAGATTTTAAGAGATTTTGCAGGATTTTGCATTAAGAACAATTTTTGCGGATTACAAGAAATTTTAAGGATTTTTAAGGGAATTTAAGATATTTTGAAATATTTAAAAAAAAGTAACGGACTTTTAAAAGACAAATTTCACACAAATCTAATACCTTCTCATTGTAAGATGAGAATGTGGAAAAGTGTTTCCTTCAATATACTTTGAACAAGTTTTTCAGCGTTTTTATTATTTAAAAAAAAAAGTCAATAAAAAAACTCTTTTTTTACTTTTTGTTAAGAGCAATCCCTTATCTATTATACAAAATACTGATTCAGGAAGCTCTACATCAGCGCTATAATTTCAGTTAATAAAAGCAATAACTCGTCACATGGATCATTTATTTAAATTACGTCCCATTTTCTCTCCTAGAAAGAATGTTTACTTAAAATTCAGAAAATGTGCGCGTGAACGTTCTATATTTTATGCATGCTCTACACTTTCAAGATATATACAAGATATAACCTTTGGAATTTGCAATATTCTCATTTTCTGGAAATTCAAATTTCTTAAAAAATATGAGGCTTCTCGTAAAATAAATCTCAGACTTTATGCAATATTCAACATTTTTCGATGTAGCAAGAGTTCCGAAAAAACCGAGTAATCTGCATTCCTCTAAACAATGTAAAAGAGAAACAAACTTCTTCTGAAAAAATGCGAAGAATATTATTTAAACAGGTTACAAGTTGGTCTGTGACAGTGAAAATTGAATAAAAATTTTAAAAGCAATGTAAAGCGGAAAGCATTTTGGATAAGTTCTAAAATTAAACTTTAAAAATCGAATACAAATTGTATCTTCTGTCTTTCAGAATGAAGAAATTTTAAATCAACTTTTGAAAGAATAATAATTCTACGTATTTAAGATCCGTATTATATGTATGACGTGATGTTTTGCAAGCCATGTTATTCATTTTTGTTTAAACCAAACATTAAGATCGTACTATTTATTCAGGCATATGAACATGCGTCTCTGACGTTATCTAAAGAAGACACTTTTTGGAATTTACTGACCCTAAGCGACTGTATTCAACTACTGATACGCAACCTTGGAGAAGCTCGTATAAAAGTTGGTTACATTTATCAGAGTATGACAGTATCTTATTAACTCCTGACAAGCGTTGAAGTCATTTCAAAGTCATAAATCTATTCGTTTACGTAAAACACAAGTAAGCCTATTCAGAAGGACGCAAAATGGCATTGAAGAAGATGCCCTTAACTTTGACATTTGCCATAGCTTTGATTTTGAGTATGACAGCATTGTCAATTGCTGACGATGAATGTGACGACGATAAATGTGACAGCGATGAATCACATAATTTCTGCATTGGAGAACGAGTTAAGGGCGATCATCTTGTTCTGACAAAACCCGTATACATGCAAAGGGAAGGCATGTATTACCACCAGGAGAGATTGAGCGTCCCGAATAAAAAATTGATGAAAATCACCAAGGTTGTGGCTGAAGATCAGATGACCGATGGCACTGGAGCCCATTGCGAGCTTGTTAAGGGTGGTGTAAATAAACCTAATGTTACTTTGGAATTCTCGAACATGATCGACGGCAAGGTTGACTTTGTCGTCAAGTTGTATGCACGAGTTTAATTCAATTTTAAATAAATAACAGGAAATATTTCAAGAAAATGTATCACATTATTTTATTCTTCCTGAAATAACTTATAATTGCCTATGGGAACCTGAACTGTTTGGAAGTTTTTTTGAAATCACACTCCTCGCAGAATTGGGTAATTATCAAATTTGTAATATGCTAAAGTAATAAAATGCGCTTTTCAGCCATTGGCGAAAAAAATAACTTTTAAAAAATCCACGGGTTAGATCAGGCGGTAGCGCTTCGAGTTTGTAACCAGAAAGTTTGGGCTCGATTCCTGCTGCCGACATTTTCTGCCAATTTTTTTAAATAAAATTGTTTTTATTGCAAATTGAATATTGAATTTATTTGAATAAAACTGATTAGTTTTTTGTATAATAAAAAAATTCGCGTTTTTCAGTTCAATTTGCGACAATTCAACCAATTTAAGGAATTTTTTGATAAACAATCGAAAATTATGTTTCATGGTATCCAAAAAGTAACTAACAAAGAAAACATTGAATAT
This sequence comes from Andricus curvator, assembly GCA_932195095.1. Taxonomy (NCBI): domain Eukaryota; kingdom Metazoa; phylum Arthropoda; class Insecta; order Hymenoptera; family Cynipidae; genus Andricus; species Andricus curvator. The sequence goes on from CAKNYM010048257.1 coordinate 223,976, forward strand.
TTTCATAAATAAAATAGTAATTAATGTTTTTTTAAAACATTAAAAAACATGGAATTCAATATTCAAGCACTTCGTTTATCGAGCTAGGTTTAGGCAAAGTGAAACTTTGAGCGAGAAATTTGTTAATTATAGTAAAAGAAGCTTTTGTGGACAGTTTAAGCCCAATCAAATTAATATTTAAGAAACTCTTTAGTTCTAAAACCTCTAGCGGCTGAACGCGTCGCGCGCGGACTGTATCATCAAAAAATTAAAATTTTCTATAAAAAAAAATTTTCTTGGAGTAAATGTAATTAAAAATTAAAAGTTTGAGCGCGCCTAGGGCGCGCAACTGTTGGATCTCGCGCTTCGCGCTCGATCATATATTTATCTCGCGCTTCGCGCTCGATTATGTATTCACCTCGCGCTACGCGCTCGGGCGTATTTACATCGCGCTTTACGCTCGCCTCCTCTACATTTTTGAACTTCGTGCTCGACTTCGATGAAAATAAAAAGTTTTTTTTGCAAATATTATAAAATTATCAAAAGCTCTACATATTAAGTGATTCTTAAATTTGTTTTTATTTTAGACTGAAAAGGAACTTTATTTACTCAAGGTTCTATCGACCTTAAGGAACACATTCTCATCCAGACACTCGCGCTTCGCGCTCGATATTTGATTTGAAAATCATTTGAACCGTATGATAGAAACAAAAAAGTTTGAGCGCACTTACGGCGTGCGATTTGGTAAATACAGTGAGCGCGCACTTTGTGCTTCGTGTTATATGTTCTTCATATACAAATTACTAAATTTGTATTTGATTTCAAATGAAAAGTAATGATATAATTCAGGCGATAAATTTTATTAGTTAACATTTTATTTTAGCTTGTGCCGTTTATCAAAAAAGTTAATTTTTTCATTTTGAATATATTCTTACCACAAAAATTGATTACGGGTTTGTAAGTCTTTTTTGAATGCACAATTTTTGTTCATTTATATGTTTTCGTACCTTGCATTGTTTTTTCAAAAATTTGATTTTTTTTACTGTCAATGTTATTTTCACGAATAAAACAAAAACCACGCATCCTATCGAAACATGAGTGACAATAAATTTGTACCTCTTCCTTGGATGAACAAATTTTGTTGCGGTCATTTTTTCGTAGCTGGTAATATTCGTCTGAATTTTTTATTTTTCAAAAAATTCAAAAAGTTGTTATGAAAATATTATAGGGTGTTCAGGAATATTTTGTTCGTCATTTTGCGTACTACTAATAACCGTACATAGAATTTTCAAATCTTCAAAAAAAGTGGTCTATGTCAAATTTTACATAAAACCAATACCTTCTCATTAGAATGAGGATGTAAAAAAATAAACAATTGAATTGAGTAGAATTGAGTGAATTTAGATGCACTTAAGTGATTCCCACAGAGTTTAGAGGTACTCAGCTTAAATTAATAAGAATTCATGGTGAATTTCAAACGAATTGAAATGAATCGCAAAAATGTTCGAAAATAAAAAAATATTTAATTGATTTTAGTAAAACTGGAGTAAATCTAGAATGATTCAAGGGGATTCAAGCGAATTTGGTGAAATTTAAACGAATTTAAAAGAATTCAGGGTAAATGAAAAATAATTCAAGTGAATGCAACATTTTAAAAATAAAAAAACATTCCATTGAATTTAGATAAATGGCAGTGAACAGAAATCTGATAAAATTCCCAAGAATTTAAGGTAAACATAAGTGTCTTGAGGGTGAATTAAAAAAATTAGAAAAATGGCCAACGGCCATACCACGCTGAAAAACCCAGTTCTCGTCAGATCACTGAAGTTAAGCAGCGTTGGACGCGGTTAGTACTTGGATGGGTGACCATTCAAGAATACTGACATGAGTGCTGTTGGCACATCGTGGGTGTGGTGAGCCCACACGTGTAGTTATTTATAACTACAAGAAAAACCTAGAAACACTACCCGAATCGGGTAGTGTCACGCCTACCCTGAAAGGGAAATGGTTTAATGGTATAAGAAATCTATATAAGATCCATTAAATACAGCGTATTTCAGGAAAGTTTAAAATAGAGTAGATTCAAAAGAATTCAGAGATTAATAGAGTGATATTATCATTTAAAAAAATGAAATCGCCATATATTTTCCCGATTACCGATCTGGCCCTGATCAGTTTAGTATCTTCGGGGCCAGATCGGGATAATTCCATGGCCCAGACCCGAGCCAGACCGGTTCAAGTATTGCAACGCCACCCAGTTCCAATTTAAGGAACTTGCCTTGCTGTCAAATGAAGTGTGTGATTGTTGATAAAATTCATGTTTATTATCTGAGTTTAAGTGTATAATGCAATAAACAATATTCCAAAGGGTAGTACACCACGAGTTCGAAAACATCGCGCGTTAGCTGCTTTAGACAATTTTCGTTATGTGAACGAGGGTAAGTAAATCGTTGAATCGTATTGATTGAATCGAAACCTAACCTCAAAATTGAAATTTATTCGAAAACTTATTATAAATTGTATATTTTGAAGATATTTTGAGTTTGCATTAAAGTTGCACAAATAAAAAAATGTATGTAAATTTTAACCCAAGTTATTGATTATATATTGAAAATTATGTAGATATTGATGCAGATGATGAAGAAGAAAGTGGAACGCAAGCCGAAATGCAAGTTCCAGGAATTTTAGAATATCAAAGTAACGTGTTTAGTTTTTGATATAATTAAAAGATGAAATATAGCATCTACAACTCGAAAAATGAACTTATAAGTATTCAGGATTGTAAGTATCAGAAATTCAGTTTTCTTCGGCATAACCTCAAAATTGTATTTCATTCTTATTTTAATTTTACCGACGATTGAAGAGCTAAATTTATAGTTAAATTTATTATTTTTAGAGAAAAGTGGTCATAGTTAAGTCATTCTTATCTAGTACTTTCCGTTTTGTAGCAATAATTCAGATATTTTATATTAATTAAATAGTTATTTTGATAATTTCGAAGCGCAGTAGCGTTTGTTTCAATCCAAGATTCAAAATTTTAAGCTCATAGAGAGAGATAAACGTTTATTTTTTAGCCTGCTGGCCTTAAAAAATTGACATGCTTACACTTCCATTTTTTACAGAATTTTCTTACAACTAACCCTTAAAACTAACATCCTTCCACACCTTATATCTAACGCCGCTCGCTCTTATCGCATTGCCTTCCTCGCTTCGCCTCGCCTCGCTCGCATGTCCCTACTTTCTTGCTTGCATCGCATTACCAAACTCTGCCTCCGCGACTAATACCTAATACTTATCTACTATTTACAATATTCACAATTACTTATATTTACTTCCTCCTCTATTTACAATCTTTCCTTCTCCATTCCTCTTCCTCCTTCCTTCTCTTCTTCTCCATCTTACCCAATACTCCCATCACCCATGCTACTGCCCTTTTGTCCACCCTTTCATGCATCAATACCTCCATGCTTATCCCACTCCTTTCCACCTCCACGCACTCCTCCAACCAGTGCTCCACTCTTGCCTCCCCCTTCCCACATAGTTCACACATCCTCTTTTCCCTAGCGAGCCAGAACCTATTGAAACCCTCCATGCAACCACATCTCATCCTCGCTATAAGCTCCTGACTTCCTTTCTCTCCTTTCTCATACAAATATTGCGCTCTCGCCTTTGGCATAATCCACACATAGTACCCATTAAACCTTGTCTCTCTTATTCTCTCTTCCCCTGCTGTCTTCTCTCTCTCCATGCTGTTTTTCTTAACCAACTCATATACCTTGCTTCCTTCCTCATGCATCCTTCTCAATTCATCCATATGCAGTCCATTCGTTCTAAAATACCTTTCTCTTTCAACCTCCATCTTCCCTCCCCCTCTCCTGTTCTCCTTCTCCCACCAACACTCCCTAACCAGCTTACTTTCCCCCTCTTCCAAAAATTTCTCCTCATATTTACACGCTCGACTCCCCGCTAGAATCCCTACACTCGTTCTCCCCGTCTCCCTCCTGACAATATAATTAGGCGTGTTCCTTGCCAACCCCAGTGTCCACTTTACATACCTCTCCTGTATCCTATTTACCTCTTCGCTTTCCTTCCACCCCCACACCTCTACTCCATACAGTAGCACACTCATCACTAGTGAGTCAAACAATTTCATTCTCCTTCCAAAATCATCTGCGAATAACTTCTTTCCCAACCCCCACACCTGCCTCATCACCACATTTGCCCTCCTCACTCTCTCTTTTATGTGACCATCCACTCCGCCATTCCTCCGAAACAAGAAGCCCAGGTAAACAAACTCTTTCACCGCCTGCACCGCCTTTCCCTTCCACTCCCACTCCCCTTCCTTATCCCTTACACCTCCTTTTCTGAAAACCATAACCTTGGACTTTTCCGCATTCAGTTCTAACCTGTTCTTATCCAGGTATCTTCTCAACCTCTTCATCATTTCCTTTAGGGCCTCCTCGCTTTTTGCCAACAACACTATGTCATCTGCATACGCTAGCGACCAAATTCTAACCCCTCCTATCCTGACTCCTCCTACCACTCCAGCCTCCAGCTTACTTTCCATATCCGCAATTAAAATCGCAAAAAGCGTCGGGCTAAGCGGACACCCTTGTCTTAACCCCCTATCCATCCAGAATCCCTCCGAAATCCCCTGTCCTCCTCTTACCTTATCTTTGGTTTCTTCATATATCTCCCTTACCCTCTCGATCAGGTCTCTCTCCACTCCCCTCTCCTGCATCGCCTCCCACAACCTCCCCCTATCCACCGACGAAAACGCGCCTTTTAGATCCACAAAAAACGCGTACACTCTCGATCCCTTCTTCGCTAATTCTCTATCCACCACGTGCTGCAGAACGTAGATATTGTCGATAGTACTCCTGCCTGCCCTAAAGCCCGCCTGCGTCTCTGGCAATATTCCTTTCCCCTCGACATCCTTCCGCAGCCTCTCCGCTACTACCATCGCGTATACTTTATAAGCCGTATTCATTAGCGTAATCCCCCTATAATTTTCCTGCCTATCCCTCTCTCCTTTCTTATACAGAGGCACTATTAATCCTTCTCTCCACCCTCGTGGGAATCCCTCTCCCCTCCATACTTTCTTCACTACCTCCTTCAGCCTCTCCCTAACCTCCTGTGTACTAAACAGCCATGCTTCGTTCTCTAGCCCATCCAGCCCTGCTGATTTTGACCTTTTTAACTTCCTTATCTGTTTCTCTATCTCCTCGTCATTCAACTCCTCCATCTCTGCCTCCCCCGTTCTTCTACTCCCATCATCTCTCTTCCTTGAATCTGAGCCCTGAAATGATTCTTTAAAAAACTCCCTCCACTCCTCACTCCCTATCTTGTCGCTTATCCCTACTCTACGCTTCATAAACCTATTTATTATCTTCCAGACGTCCCCTTCTGTCTTAACATTTTCTAACTCCTCCTCCATCTCTTTCTCCTTTTCCTGTTCTTTCTTCTTACACATCAATCTAAACCCCTTACTCATTTCTACGTACCCCTCCCTTTTCGCAGTACCCTCTTTCCACTTCTTATACTTCCTCTTCACCTTTCTTTTCATCTTTTTACATTCCCTATCCCACCACGGCTTCACCATTCCTTTCTTCTTCTTTTTGAATACCTTCTTTTGCACGCACCCTTTCACTTTCTCTTTTAAATCCTCCCATATCTCTTCCACCGTCTCCCCTTCGAAGCGTACCTTCCCTAACTGCTCCTTATATTTCTCTATCGCCTCCCTCGTCCAGCTAACCCTCTCCCCCGTCGACACTTCTTCCCCACCTTGCCTTCCGCCGTTCTCACCCCTTATCCACAACCCTAATGGCTGATGGTCTGATTCTACCCTCCCTTCTACTGCGAATCTCTCCATCTCCTCCCACCCTTGCATATTCATAACTACATAATCTATTATCGATACCCCCACCTTACCTACGTATGTGTATTCTCCCTCTTCGTCCCCAGTTGCCATACCATTTGCCACCGCCCAGCCTCTATCCTCCATCCAGTCCCTTAGAATTTCCCCCTCCTTATTTATTAACCTATCCTTTGAGTTCCTTTCGAAGCTCTCCCCTTCCCTGTAAAGGCCCCCTTCCCTCCCCATCCTCGCGTTAAAGTCCCCACCCAGTACCACCATACCCTCTTCTCTTTCACCTAACAGGTCTTCCACCCTTTCTTTAATTCTTTCCATCCCATCCTTATTGTACACTGTCACAAACTTACACATTACCCCTCCTATCTTTACTTTCCTCATTTGCACTCCCTCCCCCTCTACCTCTCCGTGAGCTTCTTCCTCTAATCCATCTCTAATCCCCGTTATAATTCCCCCACTAGCCCTTCCTTTCTTCTTCACTCTGACCGCCTCCTGGAGTCTCCACCTATACCCCCTTGGCAGCTTTGGCTCTATTCTATCCCATTCCTTTCTTTCCACCCACGTCTCTACCAGTCCTACCGCATCAAATTCCTGGATATACCTCCAGAACTCCTCATCCTTCTTCTTTACCCCTGCTACGTTCCAGTAAAGCACCTTCAAAACTCCTCTACCCTGCATTACCCCCGCCCCCCTACTTCCTACGAAACAAATTCCCCTGCACTTCCTTCAACACCTCTTTCTCCTCGCCCCACACCCACATTTTCTCGTCTATTTTTATTTTCCGATATCCTACCTTCGCCGATCTCCCTTCACTCCTCTCCCTCCTAGCCCTGTCGTACAGCATTCTCTGTCCATCCCTTTCCTTTCTCGTCAAATCGTGATCGATGGAAACTTCCTTA
>CAKNYM010048257.1:245725-273293 GCA_932195095.1 Andricus curvator
GAAAATGTAATAATCTAAATAGATTGGTTTTGAATCACCCACAAAAAATTAGCTCTTATCCAAGAATAGTTGGGTTTTCTTAATGTTTTCTATGAATTCAGTCCACATTTAAGCGAAAATTCTCTTAAAAGAGGAAAGAGAGAGGAACAGCGGAAACTGTGTGAAGTCTGAAATATGAAACTGATTTTCAGGAGCATCAGGAAACGCACTACATAATGTTCTCAAATGAAAAAAATGTCTAAAGAATTAAATTAATAGTATTCTTGTAGTATAAAACTGATTATTTATTATGCATTGTTCGATTGACGATTATATAAAATTGCATTTAAATTTTGTATACAAAAATAGGAGAAACTATCAAAAGAGAGACAGATGAGTCGAAATTCACTGAAAATAGCAGATTACTTTACATATTAGAGATTACTTCACTCATTGACAAAATATATAAAAATAAATAATTTTAACTTTGTTTGAGACAGCTTTACCCTTATGACATGGACATTCCCTTTTCCTAAATTAATGAAAATTTGGTTTCTATAAATTGAGAAACCATTGGTGTCAAACTTCAGAAAATCGTGATAAAATAATTTGAAAAGTTAGCTTACTAGAGCAGCAACTCAGATTGCTCACGCGAAGAAACAGTTTTGAAAAAAACATCTATTTCGCACATCTTCAGTATGTTAATTTTCCAAATTGATAGTGAGGAGATTTTTCGTAAGACCGTCAAATTTTTTTCTGGGTATCTGCCGGACTAATACTCCTTTTCGAATCTAGGAGATAAACTTCTATTAGCCACAAATCCACAATCATAGATTAATTTGCGTTAGCAAATGCGCCTAATATCGTGAATTGAAGTCAGTAGGCGATTATGATGCATGTAATAGCGCAAGCATTGTGGGCCTGCTCAATGCTGGAATTGATTAACGGAGACCCATATCACGCACATTACAGCCTCACGTCTGTCTGTCTACACACGGCAACGCCTCACTTGTGTTGCCTGCATACAAGGCTCACACGTGCGGCCTAGTTGTTGTTAAGCGTGGGCTATGTGTCTGTCTGCTATGCCTGTCACCGAGCTGCTTCACGTTGCATTCATCTACCGAAACTGCATCACAACCGTTCACGGTCCCGTATTGTTGGTTCGCATTACTATTCAATATTCAGAAACAGCCGGTTCGATGGGACAGTACCGGATAAAAATAGGGTTCCGATTGTACTGAAATCCCTAGCTCTTATCAACAATTTTGCCCGACAAATTCACTGCTTCCATATTGACGCGAATAGGCAATTTGACAGTAACAAATGCGAAATAAATGCATCGAAAATTCCAAAATCTCTCCAATGACGCTGCTGTCGGGGCTACTCTACTGACACATTTCACGTTAGCTCGCTAGAATAATTTTATTTGTCAAAATAAGAATAATGAAAAAAATTATCACGTAATTTACACATAAAAGCAGAGGCGGGCTAGGTGTGGCACAGTAGGGCAAATAATTTTTTCTGAAACAATTATTCTGGAGCTTACAATTTTGATCTGATTTTAGCATTTTTCTGTTTAATGAATGTTATTTAAATTCAAAAAAGATTTCTGCGAGCCGATTTATAAATATTTTATTGATTTATTTTTCATTTAACAACAGAGTTAATATATTTAATATATGTTTTTATACTCACAGATTGGTAAAAGCAAGTGTTACTTCAAGATCAAAAATACTTGAAAACTTTAGTTTTCAATTTTTTGTCACCATTTTTTACATCAACAGGGTTATGAAAGTGTTATGAACAAATTGACAAAACAAATGCACATCTTAACTACTTTTAAACGGATTGTGAATCAGAAAAGACCTTATTTTTCAGGAGACTTTATCAGGCGAAAATATTTGTTCTTTATTTTATTATTATCAATTTTAAATAAATAGGCGAAATTCTACCCTTATGATACTTAACTAACGAACGATAATTGTTTATTTGATAAACAAGGCCAAGTTAGTTGGAGTTAATTTCGTTAAAACGATTAAATCTGCCATATTAAAATTGACAAAAATCTGTATTTGTTTATAAAATGGATTAAGGTAAATAAAAAATATCACCTGACAAAGTCTACTAGTAAATAGGGTTATTTCTGAGTCATTGTGAGTGGATTTCATAAATAAACTACATCCATTTATTGAAAAGTAGTCAAGTTGTCAATTTGTTTATAAAATTGTGTATAAAATGTGAAATTATTATTTTTTTTACAAAGTATTATTAGGGTAGGTTTTTTTCATTAAATTAAAAATGTATTTCGTTGAAATAACAAGAGGAGCCAAGTCATTATTTGTTTATATCAATAAAAATTACTTTAAATTTTACTTCAACTCATTAATTTATTAATATAAAAAATGTTAAATATTGGAAACTGCTGGATATTATTTGCTTATTTGTTTATGCTGTTTTAAATTCCTTGATACTCTTTAGAAACTTCTAAAATTTCTTCAGGTCTTCACAGTCCGTTGAAATCGGATAAAATCCCTTAAAACTCGTGAAGTTCCATGAAATCTGATATTTTTGGAAATCCAGGAAAATTTAATATAACACTTTAGAAGTTTTTAATATCCCTTAAAAAAGCTGAAATAGTCGGCAATGCTTGATATCTTTTAAATTTCTTAAACATTCTTCGGAATCTTTTGAAATATCCTAAAATATTTCGAATTTCTTGAAATCCCTTTATATTTTATAAAGCTTATGAAATTTTTTGTGTAATCTATAGAAAATTTCATCAAATCTTTAAAAATATTCAAAAATCTTTCAAATTCTTTAAAATCTTTGGAAATACCTCAATATTTTTTAAAATCGGTTCAAACTTAAATTCATTTGTTATATAATACATTCCTTAATTCTAGTGAATAATATAAATTCACTGAAATCTATTGAAATTATAGAAAATCCCTTGAAGTCTCGTGAAATTACATGCAATCTGAAGATATTCCTTGAAATACCTGGAAATATTTGAATTCCTATAAAATCCTTTCATATCCTGGAAAATTTATTGAAATATATTAAGTGCTTTTAAAATCCCTTAAAATCATTGCGATCATTGAAAAGATAGAATCGATTAGAATTCCTTAAAACTACCCTCAAATCTTTTTAAATATTCTTAAACTTTGTAGGTCCTAGGAGAACCTTCCAAGTCTTCCGAAATTGAAAAAAAAATTTAAACAGCATGCAAATTTTTCAAAATACCTAAAAATCATTAAAATACTTGAAAAGACCTTGAAATTTTTCTAATAAACTTGCAAATTTCTGGAAATTATTAAAAATGCCTCAAAAATATTGAAATGTTATAAAATACGACAAAATGAAAACTAATGAAAATTCCTTGGAATTATTGAAATATCCTGAAGCATTTAAATCTTTATAAAAGCATTTTAAACATCCTTAAATATTTGAAAAAATCTTCGAATTTTCGGAATATTTTAAAATCCCTCAATTCTTCTGAATAAGTTCTTTGAAATCCATGAAAATATTATAAAAAGCCGTAAAAATTTTAAGAAATCTGAAAATGTTTTTAAAATCATTTGAAATATTCAAAGTTCTATAAAATCCTTAGAAACTCATCAAAATACCTTATTGAATCCCTTTAAAATCTATTATAATGATTAACAATCTCGGAAATTCGATAAAATCCTTTGATATCCGTGGGAATTCCATAAAAATCTTCTGAAATATTCGAAACACCTCTGAATTTCTAGAATCTTCTAGAATATCCTAACATTTTGTAAATCCTATGGAATCTTTCTAAATCTTCCAAAATTCAAGCAAATTCTTTAAAGCGTGGATTTTTTTTTAATTCCTTGAAATATTTAAAAATCTCCTGAATGCTTTGAAATCCTACGAAATCCCTTAATTCTTATGAAATTCTTTGAAATTTATAGAAGCAATATGAAATTTTGAGAAAGTTTTGATATTACTTGAAACCCGTTGAAAATCCCTTGGGATTTCAGAAAAATCCTTTAAAATCTTTGATATTCTCTAAAGTCCCTTGGAATCATTAACAATACCCTAAACCGTTTAAATTCTATAAAATTCTTCAAAATCCTCAAAAAGATTAGAAAATTCTGTGTAATTCCATAAAAAATATAAATCTCTCGAAAGCCCTTAAAATCGTTGAAATAATATAAAATCCCTTAAATAATTTTTTCGAAATATTTCGAACTGTCTTAGGATCTTCAAAATCTTTCAAAAATTCTAAAGCGTCTAAAAGCTTCGAACATTCCTTAACATAATTCAAATCCGTAGAAATCCTATATAAATTCCCTTGAAAGCTGTTAAAAACCTTTGCAATGCTTTAAATTCCTTGAAATCTATTGCGATCTGTTGAAATTCCTTGAAAATACTTTTAAAAATTGGAAATCTTCTGAAATCACTTGGAATATTCTAAACTATCCTAAAATCTTATAAATCCAATGAAATTTTTTCAAATTTGCCGAAATTTAACAAAATTCTTTAAAACTGCTTGGAATTTTTTTAATCTACTGAATTATTTTAAAATCTTGTGATCCCAGAAAAATCCTTTAAAATCTTTGACGTTCTCTGATGTATCTTCGAATAATTAAAAATACCTTAAAACTTTCGAAATCTAATGAAATCCTTGAAAATCCTGAGCAAGATTAGGACATTATTTGATATCCCATCACAAATATAAAATCCCTCAATTCTTGCAAAATTTTTCGAACTGCATTAGAATCTTCAAAATCTTTCAAACTTTCTTTAAACTTTTGAAAGCTTTAAACATTATTCAAAATAATTAAAATCCTTGGAAATGCTATATGGATTCCATTGGAAGCAATCGGTTGAAATTCCTTAAAAATCCTCTGAAATCCCTTGGACTCTTCTAAAATATCCTAAAATCTTATAAACCCAAGGAAATATTTTCAAATCTTTTCAAATTCAAGACAATTCTTTAAGACTACACAGCATTTTTAAAATCATGTGAAATCCCCTGAAATATCTGAATATCTTTCAAATCTTTTCAAACCTTCTAAACACTTTTAAAAAATTGCGTAAAAGCGCTTTGAGGGCCAGTTTGCAAGACTTTCACTGGGCCGATCGGTAAATCCCAGTCCGCTTCTGCAGGAAAGTTTTTTTTTTTTAATTTGAAACGTGTCGTTATTTCAATTAGCATTAATAGCAGGAACTTTTAGACAAAGCAGTAAGCAAAAGCGAAGTTGTTCCTCGCGGGGATACTTAAGATCCGTGAAGTTTTCAGGCAAATTAAAAAGTAAGGCTAGGGTATAAAAAACCACTCGAATATTCACCCCATGATTTTTCACGGTTCGCACGAACGTCACGTGATAAGTGTAGAGTCGATTCTCTGATAATTTTAAAACGAAGAATTAATCGACTGGCAGTAACTTTCTAGCACCCTAGTGTAACCCACCCCCGTGTAAATAATAGATTTTCCCTTGTGCACAACTTCCGCTCTAAGAAACCAGGCATCGAGAATCGATATATCGCTGAGGGCGTTTAGAGTTAAATATCATAGAGGGTCGCCAGTCATAAGTGATTTAAATGAGACCCTGACAGGGTGGACGCAAAATTTCATACAATGATACATTTTGAACTAAATTGTCCAATTCTCAAACAAACACAGTTGAATTTACAGAAAAAAGATTAATTCTCAACAAAAAATAAAATAGTTGATATATCAACCAAAAAGAAAAACAAATTTTCAGCAAAAGTGGTTAAATTTTCCACTAAAAAGTTGAATTTTAAGAGAGTAATTACATTTTTGACAAAATAGTTCAAGCTTTAACCAAATAGTTTAATTTTCATCTTAAAAAGATGAATTCTGAACCAAAAAGACGAACTTGTGACAATTTGTACAAATATAAATTTTGAACCAAATAGTCGAATTTTCAAACAAAAGAGATTGAACTTCAGAAAGAATTAGATAGTTTTTAACAAAAAGGTAAATTCTCAAAAAAAAATACAACAGTTGATATTTCAAGAACAACAAAAAACGAATTTTCAACAAAATAGTTTAATTTTGCTAACAAAAAGACGAATTTTCAACTAAAGTGATCAAAAAAGAAAACGTATTCATCCAAATTGTTGAGCTTTCAAAACAAAGAAGTTAGCTTCCAACCAAGAAGAAATTTTTACTACTAATATTTGTTTTCTATACATTTTTTAAACAAAGATATGAAACTTTACGCAAAAAAATAAATTTTAAACAATGTCGTTCAAGTTTTACCCGAGTAGTTGAATTTTTACCTTAAACAATAATTTATTAACCAAAAATGAAATAGTTACATTTTATAGTTGAAAAAATTGACTTTCAGCAAAAAGGAAAATGAGTTTTTGATAAAGCAGAAAAACTTTCAACCAACGAGATGAGTTTTAAAATAAAATGATGAATCATCAAATGGATCAGTTAAATTTGCAGATAAACAAATTAATTTTTAACCAAAAAAAAAGAATCTTCAACGAAAGAGATGGATTTTCAAGTAAAGTACTGAATGTTCAGCCAAAAAATGATTTTTTTTAACAAAGTAATTCAACCCTGAACCAGATAATTAATTTTTCAACAAATAAAAAAATGAATTCTCAACAAATAAATAATAGTGGATATTTCAACCAAGAAATATTTTAATTTAAACAAAAAACAGTTGATTTCAACCGGAAAAGACCAATTTTCAAACAAAATAGTTGAAATTTTTAATAAAACGATTAAGTTTATACCAATAGGGATGAATTTTTAAACCAAAAAGACAAATTTTCAACCAGCAGAGATTAAAGTTGAATTTTCAACACCAAAGTATGAATTGCCAATGAAAAAGATAATTTTCTGCAAAAATAGTTGATTTTTCAATACAAAAAATGGTATTTTCAACAGAAGGGTGAAATTTTGAACCAAAAAGGATGACTGTTAACGAGACTGTTGAATTTGCAACCAAATACAAAATTTTTCAACTAAAAATATAATCTTCAAGGTGATGCAACTGTAAAAAGGAAGTAGAAAGACAATTGCAGGGCAATTAAATCACTAACAAGAATATTGTATCGGGGTGGTCGAAAAACTTTATTTTTAAAATTTCCTACCTTTTCTCTGATTAATATCTCATGTTCTTATCCATTAATATTCAGGTACAAAAATTTGAATCTTGTAACATTTCTAACATAGAATTTTTTATAAACGGACTAAAACAATTTCAAATTTAAATTTAAAAATGTCAAAATTGACAGTTATTTAAGGTAGTGGTACCAAAAATCGGGTCTCTGGGAAAAAAGTTTTTTTATGATTTTAAGCATTGAACTGATATTATCGAAATCATTATTTTTTATGAAAATCATTTTAAAATTGAGAAAAATAATAATTTTAATAATAGTTTCTTAAATTGAAATTTGTCATAATACCGCTTCTTACCTATTTTTTGAAAATGGTTAAAATTTAATAAATCATGGCTCATATTTTCAGGAACAACGTTCTCTGCAACTCCACTGCTTCCTATTTTAAAAATAAGTAAATAATCTTCATTTATAGTTATTTGTTTAAATAGGGGCTTCTTCTTAAAAAATTATGTTGGTGATATCAGCCATAAAAAAATTCACTTTTAAAATTGGAAACAGTAGAGTTGCAGAGTAGGTTCTCTAAGAGAAATATGCCAAAATTTATTAAAATTCAACCATTTCTAAAAATTGATAAGAAGGTGATTTGGTAAAAAGAAATACGTTTTCAAAAAGCATTGCTAAATTAAATTTTTTTGTCATTTTTGAAATTGTATCATTCAAAGGAATGTTTCTTGTTTAAAATTACATCAGTAGTAACATTATTTTCATTCGTAAGATCACAGAAATACTGTTTTTGCATTAATATCATTTTTGGCACGATAAAGTGACTTTTGCATGATTTTTTCAAAACCCATGACTTCTCACTGCTTTGCTTTCTCATGGAGGAGGTTTGTAATAACCTAAATTTTCGAATATACTTTTTTGACATATTTTGATATAATTCGACCCCAGGAGCTCGGAAATAAAGTTTTTAAAAAATGTTCATGTGTGTGTATGTAACATTTTTCTGTTAACCATATCTCGAAAAGTAAAAGAGCTATGATCATGAAATTTGGATGAAGTGTAGCTCAGATTGATATCTAGGTCTTATAGGATTTTGAGCTAGATCGACCATTTAAAAATAGTTTTTTTTTGCGTTTAGAAATTTAAAAAGAAAAATTTTACCTTGTTTATATAAGAAAAACTTTTTTGATATTCAAAATACAACAACACGATATCTAGCTTATTTGTTTGAATCTCTGAAACGCATCGCTCGTCCTATTTTTGAAACTTTTATGACCTAGCAGTACCGATTTATGAAGTTTCAAAAAATGGTTTATTCCGTGTATATAAGAAATTTTTTTCGATATTCAAAATACGACAATATTACATGCAAAGCATTTGTTCGCGTTCTTGAGATGCATCGATTGACCTATTGGTGAACTTTTTATAACTCGCCAGTACCGATTTAGGAAGTTTAAAAAAATTTTTTAGTCTGCTTATATGATAAAAACTTTTTTGATATTCAAAACACGACAATATTACATATGGATTTTTTGTTCGCGTTCTTGAGACACATCCATTGACCTATAAGTGAACCTTTCATGACCCACCAGTAGCGATTTATGAAGTTTCAAAAAAATGTTTTATTCTGTTTATATGAAAAAAACTTTTTTGATATTCAAAACACGACAATATTAGATGAAAAGTTTTTGTTCGCGTCCTTGAGACTCATCGATTGACCTATTGGTGAACCTTTAGTCACCTAACAGCACCGATTTATGAAGTTTAAAAAAAATTGTGTATTCTATTTATATGAGAAAAACTTTGTTAATGTTGTAAGTACTACAGTAATGTCTCTGAAGTGTTTGTTTGCGTCTTCGAGACACGTCGAATAACCTATTGAAATACCTTCTATGACCTCTTATGATCTAGCAATACCGTTTTATAAATTTAACAAATATATTGTATATCTTTTTGACACGAGGAAAACTTATTTAGTATTGGGAATACAACTATAATGTATATCATATATTTGTTTGCGTCATCGAGACGCGTGGATTGATCTATTGGCGAACTTTCAAAGACCATTATTGATTAATCAATAGCTACTCAGAAAGTTTTAAGAAAAGTTACATTGTTTAAATGAGGTTTGAATTTGAAATATAAAATTACCATAGGTTGAGAAGTTGCTCATAGCAACAAAACACACCAATTGACATTTTTATGGGCCCTCTGATTTTCTGAAAATAAAATTTTCGGAAAGACAGAAACATAAGCTTGAAAATATTGAAAGTATACATTTTTTTCTTTTGTCAGGGAGAACCTTCCTCTATGAGGGAGCAAATTTATTTGATACTTATGAAGAAGCAAAATGTTCATAAAATGAGCACAAATAAATACACCCATAGTGAATACGTCCATAGTACTTCGCAGCCGTATCTTACTTTTTCCCTGGCCTACGGTCACCCAGCTCCTACTGACATCAGTTTATGTCGCTTTCCTAATAAAATTCACAATTAACTTAAAGCACTATCGAAAAAATATAAACCTAACTCTCTAGGCATTATTCAAGATGCTTCGCAAAATAGAAGCGTAACCACTTACTTATTCACGAGGAGTAAAATTGGACCAGAAGGGATTTAAGGCAATCGATTGCCGTTTCCATTTAAAAACGGGAGGTTTACCGGTTCTACTTATTCTGCAATTTACATTTGAGTGAAGCGCATTTTATGCATCAGATCGATAGTTCATAGAATTGCCCTATAGCATATCGAAAGGAGAGGAAAGGTCGCAGTTAAGTATCGGTTTCACGTTTCTGTATTCATTTAATTCGAAATCCCTCGTGGGGGTCAGGGGGAGGGTGTACGAAGGGTGCAAGCATAAGGAGACCAAATTTGAATTGCAGATGCGTGGGCAATCCACCCACTACCGAGATCGCGAGATCCATCCCATCCCCCTCAAATCAGTTTCACTTCAAGTTAAAGCCATCGTTTACTCACGCTGGTTCAGGCTTTGACACGAGTGTTGCGTGCACGCTTCCGACGATAGTCTAATAATTAATTCAATTTGAGCATTTATTTCAAGAGCTACCCCACAAATGGTATATTCATGAGGCAGTATCTAGTCACTTCAATTAGAGACAGTAGACAGTCAAATAGCTGAAAATGTACCTTTTTTAGGAATTAATTTGATGCCTGCATGAAATTAAGGGAAATTTTCCATTCCTGTTTAATGAAGGTCTTAATAGGCTAAGAAATTATTTTTTGTAGGGGAAGTGAGGGGTGATAAGGGGAGGGGAACTAGGGGTAGTGAGGGGTAATGAGGGAAGAGGCAGAAGGGAAAGTGAGGGAAAATGTGGGAAAAATGCAAGGCAAATGATTATAAATAAGGGTGATAAGGGTTGGGGAGGTAAGGACAGGGGATATTAAATGAGGAAGAAGTTTGGGAAGGAAGGGAGAGTAGGGGTGGAAAGGGGAAAGTATGGAAGGGGAGGTTTGAACGACTTATTTAATGTCTTAATAGGCTACGAACCTCTTTTTTGTAAACGCGTAGTGCCTACTTTGACTAATTTTTCCTATTTAACCACTACGACGTAAGGGAAAAGGGGTTAACGCAGAATTCGACATGACAATTGTGAAATAAAAATTTAAATAACAATTTTTTGACATTTTTATTCGGAGTAATAATAATTAAATAATTTAATTGTGATCCAGAGTAATCCACTTGCTATCCGGTGTCATCCACTAGTTATTATAAGTGATCCAGATAATCCACTTATACTTTCGAGTAATCCACTTGTAATCCAAATAACGCAGAGTTACTCAGGTAATACATGCAATTCAAGTAATCAACTTATAAGCCAGAGTAATCCATTTTTATTCCAGACAATTTGAGGTAATTTAGGCAATTCAAGTAACTAAATGGTAATTGAGAGTAATCCAGGTTTTTCCGAGTTATTTAAATAGGTAATCCCACTATTTTTAAACAGATTTCTTGAAAATTTGTTGTTTTTTTGTATTTGGAAATTAATTTTCTTGATTGAAAAATGTAACGCTTTCATTTTTTGTTAAAAATTGTTTCTTTTTTTAATCGAAAATTCATTAATCTTGTTGAAAATTCGTCTTTTCAGAAGGAAATTAATCCTCTTTATGAAAAATGTATGTTTTTGGTTCAAAATTCAACTATTTGTTAAAAAAATTAATCTACATTGTAGAAAATTTAACAATTTTGTCAAAAGGTCATTTTTTGGTAGAAAATTCAACTGCTTTGTTGAAAATTAGTTTTTTTTTCAAAATTATTCTTTTTAACAGAAATTTGAACTATTTCATTTCGAGATGAAAATTCATATTTTTTAGTTGAAAATTCAAGTAGTCAGTTAAAAATTGAACTACTTTTTTTCTAATGAAATTTTTTTTTTTTCTTAAAAATTAATTATTTCATTTTTGGTAAAATTTTTGTTTGAATTGACGAAAGAAATAAAAAAAGAGAAGGAAGGGGATTTGGTTGGTTGCCTTCACATTTTTCTTTCCTCTTTTTTATTTTTTCTCTGAAAAAAGGAAGTTCTTTTTTTTTTAGGAAATTTTTTTTTCAATTACAATGGGAGCATTTTATGGTGGTTGTCCAAATTTGGTCGTTGGATTCTTGTTCTTACTTTCAGGAATTCTAAACATTAACTTGAGTATTGGACGTTAAATAGGATTTTGAATTTGATTTTAATTTAATTTAAAATTCTTATATTCAAAATTTTTCTTTCTCAGATGAGAATTTATGTATTTTGTTGAAACTTCATTATCCCGGTAGAAAATGAAGATTTTTCTTTCAAAATTCACCTTTTTGGTTAACAAAAAGAATATTTTGTAGACAATTCAACTATTTGGGTTGAAAATTAAAAAAATTTGTTGACAATTCGTTGTTTTTTTTAGTCGAATCTTAATTTTTTTAACTCTAATTGTAACTGTTCCATTTTTGGTAGAAAATTGAACTATGTTATTGAAGATTCGTTAAATTCAACTATTTCAACTATGTTAAACTTCATGCATTTTGTTGAAAGTTCTTCTTTTTCTGGTAGAAA
Organism: Andricus curvator; assembly: GCA_932195095.1. Lineage (NCBI taxonomy): Eukaryota > Metazoa > Arthropoda > Insecta > Hymenoptera > Cynipidae > Andricus > Andricus curvator. The sequence goes on from CAKNYM010048257.1 coordinate 257,832, forward strand.
ATTAATCTTCTTGGTTCAAAATTCACGATTCTAGTTAAAAATTATAGTATTTTTTTAAATTAATCTATTTTGTTCAAAATTAAACAGTTTTGTTAAAAAGTATCCTTCTTGGTTGAAAATTCAACTCTTTAGTTGAAAATTGAACTATTTTGTTAGAAAAGCATGTTTTTTTGGTTGAAAATTTATCTTTTAACTGATATATTAACTATACCAGTCGAAGATTTATCATTTTACTTGAAATTCATCTCTTTGGTTGATAATAATTGAACTATTTTGTTAAAAATTCTTTCACAATTTTCTTTATAAAAATTTATTTTTCTGCTAAAGATTCTTTATTTTATTTGAAATTGGTTTGGTGAAAAATGTAACTGGTTTATTGAAAATTCTTTCTTTTTTGTTTGCAAATTCAACTATTTTGTTATAAATTTGTGCTTTCAGTAGAAAATGAATCTTTTTGATTAAAAACTGAACTGCTTTGTTGAAGAGTGTAATACTTTGTTAGAAAATTATTATATTAGTTGAAGATTTATCTCTTTGGCTGAAAATGTAACTATTTTGTTAAGGAATAGTTTTTTTTTTGAAAATCTATTTTTTCAACCAAAAATTCAACTATTCCATTTTTTGTGGAAAATTGATCGTTTTTAGTAAAAAAATTCAACTATTTGGTTAAAGATGCATTTTTTGTTAAAATTTCATATTTTTGGGATGAAAATTCGACTCATTTGTGTGTAGATTCGTTTTCTAGGATTGAGGATTCAACTTTTTGGATGAAAATTCATCTTTTTGGGTTGATAAAGAACTTTTTGGCTATCATTTCAACTGCTGTCTAGAAAATATACCTTCTTGGTTTGAAAGTTCAACAATTTGCTTGAAACACTTGCGAACATCGCGTTTTTGGTTTTAAATATCTTAAATTGTATTATCCTCTATTATTATTTCATTAGGGAATTCCCTCTATGTTGTCTTGTTTTTTTATGCACTCAAAAAAAATTCTGGTTGAACCAACCAGAATTCTGGTTAATTCAACTATCATAGTCTGTTAAATATACCCTTGCGATAAATTCCGGTTAAAAGTATCAGAAGTTTCTGGTTGGCAATTTTCTGGTTAATTTTACCAGAAATTCGGGTAAATTTAACCAGAATTTCTGGTAAGGTGAACCAGAAATCTTTACTAGACAGTTTTCTGGTAGCTTAAGAATACACCGTTCTGGTCAACATAACCAGATATTCTGGTAAACTTAACCAGATGTTCTGGTAAGCTCAACCAGATATTCTGGTACCCATCGATTTTCGACTATCGAATTTCGATACTTTTCTACCTTCAAGGACTCTTCCTAACCCCCTCTGAAATTACATGGACTGCATCCCAAAGAAAATAATCTAACAAAATTTTCCGATAACAGAGTGCAGCAACTATGTTCCGCTTCGCTAAAATTACGTCTCTCTATAATCTATATGTGGATATATTAATAAATGGCGATAGATACAACATTCGAAGCAAAAGCAGCACATTGTTGATGCATTTTGTTTCTGAAACTATTCGTTAGGAATAATTTGTTTAGGATTTTACATAATATGCACTTAGATCACTTGGTCAATACGAAAAATCTCGAACACTCACTTTGTTTATTTATTGTCTACAATGTTAATATTTTCGAGAATATTTTTCAAGGACACCCACAAAATATGTGCTTGGTTTGGAAGTATTCAAGTATCTCTGTACCACAGGTGTTTAGACAGATAACGAGCAGTTTTTTCTTATAACACAACTAAATTCAGGGTTCACTATAATTAGATATACTTATATATCTGAAAATACAATTAACAAATCGCGATTGTTCGAGAATTGAACATTTACGACAGAGCGTCACTTGACACATCCAGCAACACGACATGAGACAAAGACAGATTTCTGAAAACCGACACAAGATCGCGACACTTCTGTTACCAGAAGTATTAACCAGAATAGTTTTAACCAGAAACAATCAACCAGAGTTAATTAACTATAATTTTATAGTCATATTAACCATAATTTCTGATTAAAATACCAGAAATTTTTCAACCAGACGCGTCTAGTAACTTCAACTAGAACTTCTTTTTGAGTGTGGGAATAGGGATGCTGCCCTAAGTGAAATCCATTAATTAATATAATCTACGGAAGCCGTATTTTTAAATCGATTTCTCGTGTTCTGTTTCTCTGATTTCACTCAGGCACCTCTCCTGTGTCAGTCACCTATTCGCGGGAGATGGACACTGGACAGGTGGATGGACGGACGTTGGTGTGAGCCTGTGCGAAGGGAGATCCTTGAGGCTTAACGTGTCCGCGTAATCCCTTCATCTCGTTTCCCATTGCAAGTTAGACATTTCCAGCACCGGCTTGCTTCCTATCCCGGAAAAGGCACAAGCTTTCGAGCAATAACGACCCGTCGAGACGACTCGCTTAGATATCGTTCGCTCGCTCGACCAAAAGCTTCCTTCCGTACTTACCACACGTCTGTCACCCGAAAATTACACCCTTTGCTTCAGCGAGATGTTTCAGATTTCCCTTTAATATTCTATTGGATTTCTCGAGACATCAGCTCGTTATTATTTTCTTCATTAGAAAACTAAGTAATTATTTATATAATGGCTTTAGAATAGAATAGAAAACGATGCCACACTGCCACAGGGTGCAGTGCCGAAAATTACTTACCTCAGAATGATTTGAAACCAGGTATACCTACGTATTTTGACTCGCTGATTATGAAAATGATAGTGAAAATACCTTCAAATTTAATTTTTAAGACCTGAACATCAAAAAACGGTGTTTTAAAATATTTTTTCACTATATTTCGATAAATATTGGTTAAAGAGGAAAAAGTTTTCAATAAAGGTTGTAGCCCTTCAAAAAATACTGATTTTATGTTTGTTAAACTTATCGCCTCATTCTATTATTTTTCGAGAAAAATAAGATAATGTATAAAACAGTCTCCGGATGGAAAGGTCAGTAAAATCAAAACAAAAACTTTGTTTGCCATTTTTCAAAGAAACGAGGTTTTTGTTTTAATTTTACTGACCTTTCCATCCGGAGACTGTTTGATACATCAATTAAAGTTCGAAACTGAAGAAAGAGATGCAAAATAAGATAATGTTCTAACAAATATATATTTAAAAAAAAATGATATTTAGAGGTAGCGCAAGCCTCATGAAGTTTAACAAGTATTTTTCCATAAAAAAATACGATTTTGTAAACTTTATTGAGAATAGTCAATATTAGCTGAATCGAGTTGAAACTCAACATTTCTCTTCACAATTAGCCAAAGAAAACGAATAAAATATTACTTTTCAAATACGAGTAGTACCCGGATGAGTGTCTTTTATAGAGTCTCAAAAAAACCCATAGGTGAAAAATGGGTTTTGCGAGTTTTTGACGCTAATTATGATTTTTTTGCCGTTTTTTAACTGAAAATCCTTTCTAATGCATAACATACTACTTGATACTGATTATTAGATGTTTACAAGAATTGTTTAAACAATTTATTATTATTTTAAGCAAGTTTATCTTAGAACAGAGATAGAAACTCCCAGTTTTTTCAAAAAATGTCCACTTTTTGTCCAATTTTCAATTAGAGTTAGGTAAAAGTTATTTAATGTTAATAAACATAATTGTTTCAACAATTATTTTTATTGTTAATAATATTCTTTTTAAATGATGATAGAAATTGCGGTTTTTTCTTAAATTTGTTACTGTTTGTCCACTTTTCACTTGAAGTGAGTCATTATTTAATTCAATTTAGCAAAAAGAATTGTTTAAACAAATTATTATTGTTTATAGCTATCTTCCCTTATATAGGTGCTAAAAAGTCACTGTTTTTTTCAATGTTCAACTTTACTTTGCCTTTTCAGTTATGAACAAATAATAAATAAACATTAGAGAGAATGATATTTTAAACAATCTCTTTCTTTTTTGTGAATATATTTTTCTGAAATAAAACAGATATTTGAAATATTTATCAAATTTTCTATATGAATCATATTAAGTGTAAATTTTCCGCGAAATAGTTACTTCTCTTCTTGCTGAAATTAATATCAATATTTCTTATATGTTCCTAAATAAAAAGTCAAAGAAAAGCTCAAAATTGCAGAAAAATCCCCAACTTTCTAGCATTACTCTAAAAGATGATAGTTATAAACAATAATACATTGTTTAAAAAATAATGTTTTTTAACTGGCATCGATTAGAACCCCAGTAAGTGAACAGTCGACTTATGTTTGAGAATATATTTATAAACAATGATAAATTGTTCAAACAACTATGTTTGTTAACCTGAATTATAAAAATTTTTTATTTAATTAAAATTTTTTGTAATAATGAAAAATATGACAGCTAAAAGTCTTTGGCGAAATATTTCAAGTTGATTCCATAACAAAATTAAGCCTGTATTCCTAAAAAAATGGTTGAAGTGTTAATTTGTTTATAAAAATTGTATATATATTCAACATTTCTTGTAACTGTAAAAAGTAGGAAAGCTAAAAGTCTTTGGCAAAACATTTCAAGTTGATTCCACAACAAAATTAGGCCTATTCATGAAAAAATGATCAAAGTGTGCATTTGTTTATTGCAAATCACAAAACATTTAAATAATTATTTCAAAATTACCTAAATGCAGACTCCACAATTTTTTCCCTATTTCCCTCTTTAACACTTTTTAAAAAGAATTCTTATTTTGTCCTCTGTTTTTGAAAATTTTTTATTTTTTCTCGTTTTTTCGCTTGGATGCGTTAAAAATTCACCATATTGAATTGTTCATTAAAAATTCATCCTTTTTGGATAAAAAATCAACTACTTGGGTGAAAATTTAACTGGTTGCTGAAAAGTTGAACTACTTTGTTAAGCATTCATTACATTGGTTGAAGATTGAACTATTTTGTTAAAATTAATCTTTTACTGAAAATTAAAATATTCCATTATCAGTTGAAAATTGATCGCTTTTACTTGAAAATTCAACAATTTTGTTGAAGGTTTATGTGTTATGTTGTAAATTCGTTTTTTTTTGTAGAAAATGAATCTTCTTTATCGAAAATTCGACTATTTCGTGAAAAGTTGAACTACTTTTTAAAAAATGCATTTTATTATTTGAGGATCTATCTATTTAGTTGAAAATTTAATATTTTGTTGAAAATTCGTTTTTTGTGTTAAAAATAAATTTTTTCAACTGCAAATTTATCTATTTCAATTTAAGTGAAAACTGATCGCTTTCAGTTTAAAATTCAACTTTTTTGGTTAAAAATGAAATTTTAAGTTTCGTTGAAAATTAATCTGTCTTGGTTAAAGATTCAACTATCTTGAAAATTTATTTTTTTTTTGGTTGAAAATTGAACTTCTTTGTTAAAAATGAATCCTTACTGCTTAAAAGTTCAACTATTTGGTTGTAAATGCAGCAGATCTATTGATAATCAATTTCGTTGTAGGAAATGCAACTATCGTTAGATTTAAATCTAATGATTATTGTTTCAAAATACAAATTTCAGTTAAAACAGACTTAAATAATCTAAAGTTGTTGAAAAATTGTAAATATTTTTTGAAATCTAATAATTGTGTATTCAGAATACAAATAATTTTCAACGAAAAAACCTGATATAACATAATAGAAAATTGTTCAGAATGTGAAAAACGTTTGTATATCCTGGAACAATTAAAAAATTGATAATCTTGTTCACACTGTAATCATTTTTGTTTTAAAATATTAATTTATTATTCAAAACGCTAAAGTTTCCAAAAATTATTAAAGGTATATGAACCTTTAAAATCTGATACTTTTTGTTTAAAACTGGTAATTTCTGGCAAAAAACGCTAACAAAGCCGAAAAACTTTGTGAATTCTCTGTGAAACATAATTTCTTTTTATTAAAAATAAAATTTTCCGACAAAAGACGCTAACATAAGTCAAAATAGTTCAAAGATTCTAAATCTTGTTCGAATTATGATTTTTTCTGTTTGAAAATACCAATTACTGATTTAAAACGCCAAAGTAAACTAAAATCGTTAAAAAATTATAAATCTTCTTTCAGATCTAAAAATTGTTTGGTAAAAATATCATGTTCCGACCAAAAACACTAACACATTTTGAAATTGTTCAGGCTCAGACGAAAAACAATAACAAAACATAACAGAAAATTGTTCAGAATTGCGAACCTTTTTTTAAATCTAACGATTTTTGTTTAAAATCTTCACAATAACCGATTTCTTACCAAAACCGTTTATATAACCTCAAACTGTTCAAAAACTGCAAATCTTGTTCACACAATAATATTTTTTGTTTTTAAATACCTATCTTTGGTACAAAACGCTAACGTAACTGGGAATTGTTTAAAAAATCAACTCGGAGTAATAAAAAGACAGTCAGGTGTTCAGCATCAGTGATCGCGAGATTTTTAAGGCATACCGTTACAGCGCTTTTCAAGATAAAATTTTACTGAATATCGAAATCAAATTCCAAATAAAAGAAGACAGGAAGGGGTCAAAATTAATTAAGTTATTATTTAATATAAACTCAAAGTCCTCACGCGTCAACTGTTGAATTCAAATGCCTTAGCTGAATAAAGAAGCTTCTACTTTATTTGTAGGGTTCGCAGGAAGAACATCTTCGAGTGCTTCAATCGAGAAATTTGAGTAAACCAAGCAAATATCCGGAGGCTTGCATGGGTTGGTATGGCAAATCGGGTTCAAATCAAGTGGCGGCAAATGCCGCGGGCGGAGTCAGGATCTCTGAATTCGGGAAAACGGAAAGAAGGAGAGAAGGAAGAGCGAAAAGAAGTGGAAAAGGCGTGCAACGCAAGACTCAATGCCAAGTAAACGCTCTGGCTTTTTCTTTCAGGATTTCCCTTCAGCATCAGAGCTTCGAGCTTTTTTCGATCATCTTTATATTTTATTCACGGAATTTACCTGCGAGCACTTTTCTGCCGTTTTGATAAAATACATTTCGACAATTTTATACAACTGTTTGTTAAAAATACTGTTCAGTATTTTTACAGAAAGCAAAGAAAGAGTGGCAATAAAACATTGAAAATGAATGAATATCAAATATTTTTTTAGGGTGTCTACTCAGATTCTGAAAAAAAAATCCAGGACAATTCCAGGGTTTTTCTGGGTATAATTTTTCTCAATACTGAGCCACTCAAGTGATAATTATCGCATTTTTAAAGCAATTCTGATTATACAACCCTTTACAGCATTACATTATAGTACAATTACCACTTTAATTATCCATGTGTTATTGAAAGATTGGAAAATGAAAAAATATGAATAATTGTACAGCAATTATGCAAGTTTATTATAAATAATGTTTTTTTTTTAGTTCATATAAATATCCTAATGTGTAGAAATGGTACTTTTTATATGCAAAAGTAAATGACGATGTTCTTTAATTCATGAAAGTAACTCAATAAAAGTACATGTAATTTCTTAATGGTACAAGCATGTCGGAATTTTGTGATCACACTGTATATTCCTAAATGTACTCATATTTTTACTGTCAAATGATTAAAAAAATTATCAGTTATAAAAACAGAATTAATAAATCTTTTAATTTATGGAAAAATTTCACGAATTTGATAAGTAATTAACACAAAGTTTTCTTTTATTAATTTCTTATAGGTACTTAAAATTCAGTAAATCTTGAACATATTAATATTTTTAATAACCCATATTTCCTCAATATTTGTGAAAATTATTTAAAAACAGATTGATTTTCAAGTGTAAATTCAGTGTGGTACTAGAAATTTACTCTTCCAAATGAAAAAAAAATCAGTAAACTAGTTTTTCATTTTTCCTGTCCATTAATATTCAAAGTCTAAAATTGTAATCTTGTAAAATTTTTGATACAGAAATATTATAAATTGAATAAAATAATTTAAAATTTTAATTTTTTTATTCATTATTCTCTGGACTGCTACAGCCTAATTTACTTGAGAACAACAAAAACACAGAAAAAGTGTCTTATTTAGACTGAAAAATTGACAAAAAGTAACTAATATCTATCACAAAAAATGAATATAAAAAAAATTCAAAAGAATTCTATGGAATTTATGAAAATTCCAGCTGAATTTTAACGAGTATAGGATACATTCGTAAGACTGAAAAACAATTCAAGTGAAAATAAAAATAATTTCAATGAATTAGAAAAAATTCAAAAAATGTATCTGATTTAAGTAAAATTTAAGTACATTTATAGGAATTTAAGTGAAATGTGAATAATTCGATAAAATTCATAAAAAATGGAGGTGAGATAGAAAAATTTCACGTAAATTTCAAACAATTAAAAACTATTAAAAAAGATTAAGAAATAAAAATGCAAAAATTCCATTGAATTGAGTAGAATTGAGTAAATTTATAAGAATTCAAGTAAAATAAAAAAATTCAAGATAATTATAGAGAATTTAAAAGAATTTCAAAGAATTCAGGGTCAATTCCAAATGAATTTAAGTACATTGCAAAAAATATGTATATAAAAATATCTGTAAATCTGTGAAATCCTACGAAACCCTCACTACTGCTCAATAAATTTTTTGAAATCTAATTCAATATTATAAAATCACGTCAAATTCTATGAAACCTGATTATGTTTCCTGAAATCTGGAAATATTTACAATATTTTCATATATATATTAAAACATTATAGGTCCTGTAAAATCGTTGCATATCTTCCGAAATTCTAGGAATGTGTTTCAAATGCCATGGAGTTTTTTTTAAATCTCTCACAATAATTCAAATTCATGGAAATCCCTAAAAAAATGTAAATCTTTTGAAAATGCCTTGAAATCTTAGAAAATATCCTAAAATATTTCAAATTCTTTGGAATCTTTTGAAAGCCCTTTAAACTATTTAAAACCTATACAAATGTCTAGGAATCTTTTAAAATGTCTAGGAATCTTTTAAAATGCCTTAAAATATTTCAAAAACTTAAAAATCCTCTGGAATCCCTTCAAATTATTCAAATCTACTGAAAATTTCTTACAATCCTTTAAAATACCCTACAACATTTAAAATTAATTCAAGAAAATTCAGAAATAGGTATAGACGTGAATTTAATATTGGTTAACCCTTGGGCTCTCAATATTAATTTATTGACAGAAAAGTGATGAAAGTGATCTTTTTTCGGAAAAGTAACTATAGTAACTTTATCTTGATGAAGTGACCAACAAGTGTCTTTATTTTAAAAAATAGACTAAAAAATGACTAAAAGTGATTGCGTGACAGCCTTGATTATTCTTGAAAGTTACTCAAAGAACTTCTTACAGAAGTTCCCTGACTTTTGCCATTTTTGCTTCCTCATAGAGGAAGCTTTGTAATGGTAACATTTTCCAAAATTTTTTAATTCATTTAATTCAACCTTCCTCAATTTCAAAATGTCTAATACAATGTTCTAAGCCATTGTCCGGATGTGTGTGTGTGTGGATGAGATTGATAATGAGTGGATATGCGGATGTGTGGATGTCACACTTTTTTGTGAACACGATAACTTGAAAACGGTTGTAGATAAATTGATAAAATTTGGAGGGCTTATTTTTCCACTAATATCTTGGAATTGACCAAAGGATTTCTGAAAATATTTGTTGCAATTTTTTTTTGGCACTTAATAATATTGTAATAATCGGTTTTTTAAAGTGAAACTTTTTTCATTCACATAATTCAAAGTTTATGCAAGGATATGAAAGATTCCTTGGTTCGAGACAAATCAATTGACCTATAATATTAATACATTTTATTAAAGAGTAGGAAAGTCATGGTAATTTATATATTTTGAAAATCGGTTTTTTATACTAAAACTTTTTTCATTAACATAATTCAAAGTTGATGCTAGAACAGAAAATATGCGTCGATTCGAGCCGAATCGATTGACCTATAATATTAATATATTTTATTGAAGAGTAAGGAAGCTATGGTTATGCATAATATTTGAAAATACGGTTTTTCATAGTAAAACTTTTTTCCTCAATATAATTCAAGGTTGATGCAACACTATAAAAGATTCCTTGCTTCAAGCCGAATCGATTGACATACAATATTAATACATTTTATTAAAGAGTAGGGAAGTTATGGTAATTTATATATTTTTTAAATCGATCTTTATTCTAAAAATGTTCTCATTCTCATAATTTAAAGTTGATGCAAAAATAGAAAAGTTGTGATGATTCAAGACGAATAGATTGATCTATAACATTGATACATTTTATTGAAGAGTAAGGAAGCTATGTAATGCATAATATTTCAAAACACGGCTTTTATAGTAAAACTTTTTTCACTAACATAATTTACAATTGATGCGAAAAAGGAAAAGATTCCTTAATTCGAGGCCAATCGAATGATCTATAATATTAATACACTTTATTGAAGATTAAGGAAGTTATGCTCATTTATAATATTTGAATCATCTGTTGCTAACAGATCAACTTTTTTCATCGACATAATTCAAAGTGGACGCATAAATAGAAAAGATTTTTTGATCATAAATTTTCAAATAGAATAATTCTGACAATTAAAAAAAAAATCGTAAAGCTGGCAAAGGCATAGGGTGCGACAGGACTTTTCCAGCTCGAAAAACTATCATTTGGAATACAAAATTTGATTTGTCTGATTTGTCTTTGTATTTAAAAAATTGTTTGTATTATATTGTAATTTTGTATTTTTTGTACATTTCTATTTTTAAATTGATCAGAATGAAGACTTTGGTTTGTCTATTATTGAAAAAAATAACTGATGCTTTCTCTATGAGGAAGCAAATACATTTGCTAACGGGAAGCAAAGTGCTCGTGAAATGAGCACCATATAATTATAAATACAAACAAAGTGGAAACACTCGACATCGAATTCATAGCTAGTTTTTTTAATCCCTGACTTTCTCCGAGCACGAAAAATCCCTGTCTTTTCCCTAATTTCCGGATTTTCTCTGATTTGCGGCCACCCTGAAAATGTAAGCACCCTTGAAAAAAGTCCCTGACTTTGCCTGCCCAAAAAAATACTTTGACATTTTCAGGTCTTCCAAATTAAAAGACACGCTATTTTTGTATAATTTTGTATAAAGCATCAAAAGTCGGGGATTTCAACGTAAAATATGTAACGTGAAGATATGAGCGAAAAGAGCTATTGGCGGTGTCCTAATAGGGTAAAGAGTGGAATGGGTAAAATGAGACAATGGGTGAACGGTCTCCATTGTGTTGAGAGACTTTGCCCCGTAATCGCGGGACAAGCGACTGATTTTTTGCCACTGAATGAAATTATGATAATGGGTGCCCTCCCGGGCACCTTCATCCTTGCATCTCCTCTCAAATCGTCGACGGGAAGGTGCTTTTGTTTCAAGCGCTTTTTTTCCTCTCGATTGTCGCGTAAAAAGAGCGGTCCAGCAAAAGGAAAAACGAATAACTAATTACATTTTTTAATATGGATAGGTTAATTTTATAATTGCAATAATTACGTATTATTCACATTGCTAGTAGTTCGCGTAGCGCTCGTTCACGTCTCTGGCTTTTTATTTCCAAACATTTAAAATAGGGGAGACACCCCTACAGTAGATAATGATCCAACAGTAGATAATTATGAAATATAACAACAAATAAAAGTAAAATAATCAATTTTAAATGTTATCTTAAGTATTTATCACATGAAATTAATTATTTTACTTACACACGTATTTCAAATTAATGATTATCTATTATAGGATGATTATCTAGTGTAGGGAGGTCTCCCCTATAAAAAAATTCAAAATCCATTATTGAACAAATTTTTAAATTTTAGGTTTAAAACATTTTTGTAACAATAATTATTACTTAATAATTTCGAATTGGAAGCGTTCGAAAAGTAAAAAATAAATATTTGGAATGATTTAAAATTGAAAACGATTCTAATCAAACCATTTTAGATTAAGTAACATTTTCAAAAATTGTATATAATTTTTAGATAAAACGCAAGTCTGTTGAAATGACTTCAACGCAAAGGTGCGAACACTAAATATAATTCACCTGATTTTGTAAATGAGATGTTTCAAAACTATTTTTTAATAAAAAAAAAACCTTCAACCAAAATTTTTGAAAAAAATCTATTTTGAATTTATGAAAATCGAAATTTTTCGCGCTTAAATTTTCACATTCCTCTTTGTTGTACAGAGACACGTGTTAAAGTAATTCGAACGGAACCGTAAAAAGCGTTAAAAATTGAATAATTTGATATCGAAAGTGCTTCAAATTCAACAATTTGTAATCAGAGTCTCTCAAACTTGGAAAATTTCAGAATCAAAATTTGAAAATTGGACAGTTTCACTAGAAAGCAGTTAAAATTGTATTATTTCCAATCAATAAATTTCTTCGAGCTTTTTTCTTATAATGTGTCACGCCTACCCCGAAAGGGAAATGGCTTAATGGTATACATACATACATACAATAGCCTTTCAAAACTGAATACTTTAAGACTGACATTTTTTGAATTGAAATCATTTTCATTACAAGGCGGCTAAAATTTGAAAATTTGGAATTGAAATCTAAATCGAATGTTTCAGAGTTAAAGCTTTGAAATTAAATTATTAGAGAAAAAGGTTTTAAAATTTAGATAGTTGAAAATTTAAAATTGTTAATTATACGTTTTTAAATTCCATTATTTCAATTTTAATTGCAAAATTAAAACTTATAAATGGAGAAAATTGAAAATATAATTTTCATCGTAAAAATTCAGAACATTTTTTTAATTTCAATACTCTATAGTTAATACATTTTCAAAATTCGTATTTATTTATTGCAAGCTTCACAGGCTTTTCTCTATTCCAATCTTTTTCTCGCTCTTCCACTTGAATGTGAACTGAATTAATACAATCCAATAAGAAAATCTAACCATTTTTGTGTGAAAGTTCATTATTTTCGGTTGAAATGTCTACTATTATATTTTTTGTTGAGAATTCCTCTGTCATGGTTAAAAATCTTACTGTTTGGTTAAAAATTGAATTATTTTGCTGAAAACTGAACAATTTTGTTTGAAAGTCAAACTTCTGGGTAGAAAATGTATCTATTTTGTTGCAAATTTGTCGTTTTGCCTTGAAAATTCAATATTTTAATTGAAATTTATTTTCTTAACTGGTAAATTTTTTTTAGTTTGAAAATTCAGCTATTTCGTTGCACATTAATCGTTTTTTTAACTTTAACTATTTCGTTGAAAATTTATGTATTTTGTTTTGTTAAAAATGAAACTGGTTGAAAATTAATCTGTATTAGTTGAGGATTACAGTATTTTGTTGAAAATTCGTTTCTGTTGGTTAAACAAACATTTTAATTTTTAATTAAAATATTTTGTTTTTGAAATATCAAATTTTTTATTTTTTGTTAAAAATTTATCTTTTCATGTTGAAAATTCAAGTCCTTGGTTGAAATTTGAACTTCTTTCTTAAAATTTAATTTTGTTAGTTAGTAAAATTAAATTTTTTAAACTGAAAATTAGACTATTTTGTTAAACATTTAAGTGTTTGGGTGAAAGTTAACTTTTTCGTTAAAAATTCATATTCTGGGGCTCAGAGTTCAGCTGTTCTGTAGAAAATTCTTTCTTTCTCGCTTGATAATTGAACAATTTGGTGGAAAATTCAACTATTTGTTACACCATTGAATCGTTTCGAAGACTTTTTTCAATGAAAATTAATTCTCCTAAATGAAAATTTGAATACTCCATTTTTGATTGAAAATTGATCCATTGTTTCAATTATTTTGTTGCAAATTCATGTAATTTGTTGAAAATTGATCTTTTTTGGTAAAAAATTAACCTTCTTGGTTGAAAATTCAACTAATTGGTCCAAAATGTATTTACAATTTCGTTGAAAAATCTTCTTTTCTGGCCCAAAATTATTCTTCTTGGTAAAAAATTCAACTATTGTGTTCAAAATTGATGTATTTCATTGTGAATTCATCTTTTTTGATAGAAACTGAATCTTCTGTGTTGAAAATTAATCTTTTTGGTTGAAAATTCATGTTATTTGTTGAAAATTGATCTTTTTTGGTAAAAAATTAATCTTCTTGGTTAGTTGGAAGTTAGTAACAAGATTGTTTGAATTTGATTAATTGCATAATTTTCGTAAAAAATTGATATATTTCGAATTATTTTTATTTCCATTTGTCAACTGGATCATCCACTGAATACATTCTCTCCCGAGAGAAATATCTTATTAACTTTCTTCTCTAATACAATTTTGTTTCTCGTAAATAAATATTATTTTTCCCTTTTCTCTCTGCCTTTATTGTTACTTTATTGAATAAATGTTCATCGAGAGGAAGAAGAGCAAACTCTATTCCACGGATCTTTCTTGACAAAGTGAAACATCCCCTTGAGCTTCTTTCCATCCTCTCCTGTCGATATCGATTATTGACGGGCAACCACGAAGGATCATATCCCGTTAGAAGTCTCCCTGCGACTCTATTTCCGGGCGGTATTATTACAACCGTAATTGACCGGTTTTAATTATCGCGGAATTTTATTATGAAGGGGGGAAATAGCTTTAATAAGCCGACGTCGTGCCGCAAGGTTGTGCAGATAATCCTTATCCCCACTTAAGTTCAAGTCGACGGAGATCGAGTGCAAGGATGCACGATAATTGGGCGTAATTAAAAATGCAAATTTCATGCATCTTGTTAGCACAATTCATTATTCCACACGCGCAGAAAGAAACTGTCTTTAATGCCGAATCGGCTGATTTTTTCATGCGAAGCTTATCATTTTAAAAAGTAGTGCCATTAGGCCGATAAAGTTAATTTCGTGGTGTCTCCAACTTTATTTGATTCAGATAATCGCGGGTAGGATTCTTCGAGTTATTTTAGACTGGAGGTTTTAAAATGGCAGTGAATAATATTAAGGTCCTAAATTTAAACGATATATTTTGAGAATTGAGGAGAAGAGACTGGTACGGACAGCAGTACACACTGGGTAATGCGAATTCTTTAATGATTATAAATTTATAATACACTTTAATAATTTTTAACAAGAAGTATAATCGAAATAATTTCTGTAAAAATTATTAGAGCATTGGTATTACTCAAGGAATTTGTATTATATCATCAGAAAATAACAGAAATTTTTTAAGTTGTTTCAGACTAGATGGAAATATGAATTAAAAATGATTTTAATTAATTCTTTTTTCTGAAAAAAGATCTTCTCTTTTCGCTCCGCTGGGAATAGAACCACAGAACTTCCGATTGCCGATCGACTAGAGAGATCGAGAGAAGAAACTTTTTCCAGAAAATACACGCATTATTTTTCAAGGTCGCATATATAACATTTTTCAAGGAATCTGTATTATATCATCAGAAAGTAACAGAAATTTGTAACGTCTTTTCAGACTAGATGGAAATATGAATTAAAAATTATTTTAATTACTTTCTTTTTTCTGAAAGAAGATCTTCTCCTTTCGACTGGCAATCGGAAGTTCTGTGGTTCGATTCCCAGCGGAGCGAAAGGAGA
>CAKNYM010048257.1:273303-304016 GCA_932195095.1 Andricus curvator
GGCAATCGGAAGTTCTGTGGTTCGATTCCCAGCGGAGCGAAAGGAGAAGATCTTTTTTCAGAAAAGAAAAAATTAATTGGTATTACTCCTATTATGGAAAAAGCACATTATTCTATATGTACTGGTTATCCAGTATGTACCAGTCCCCCCTGTCTTAAATGAGAGGACTAACTCTCTTATGAAAATTATTTCCTAGGTACGAAATATTTTATTCTAATAATATCCAGATTAGGAGTAATAAAATTAAATATACAGAGATAAAGAAAGGATAACTTATCATAGACGTCACTTCTTAAAAAACTCTTAAAACAGGAGAAATGGGGTGATTTATCACGAAAATAGGATAATAATAGAGAAATACATTTTTTTAAATATTTATGTAGGTAACATATTACGTTTAATTTCAGAGGATTTAAATTTCTAAGATTTTAGGCATATTCAACAAAATACCTCATTTTTCAACCAAATACTTAAATTTTTAAATAAAAAAAAAATTCAATTCTCAACCAAAAATAAAATAGTTAAATATTCCGAAAAAAAAAATGTAACAAGAAAAATCGAATTTTCAACCAAAGAGCTGAATTTTTCACTAAAATGATGAATCTTTAACGAAAAAGAAGAAGATTTTAATTTTAAATGAAAAGCAATTCAATTCAACCAAAAAAGACGAATTTTCACTAAAATTGTTGACGTGTCAATACAAATAGATGATTTTTCAGAACAAAAAAACGAATTTTAAACCCAAAAATATGAATTTTCAACCAAAAAGTTCACTTTTAACCAAAATCGTTCAATCTTCAAACCGAAAACACGAATTTTCTATAAAACAATTGAAATTTTAACCCGAAAATATCCATTTACAACAAAAAACGTGATTTTTAACCAAAGTAGTTCCATGTCCAACCTGAAAAATTTTTTTTCTATAAAACAATTTAATTCTCAACCCGATAATATGAATTTTTAACAAAACAATTAATTTTCAAAAAAAATGTTCAATGTTTAACCGAAAAAAAACAATTTTCAATAAAAAAATTGAATTATCAACCCGGAAATATGAATTGTCAACAAAAAAGTTAATTTTTATCCAAAAGTTGCACTTTCAACCCAAAGAGACAAATTGTCAAGAAAATAGTGAAATTTTTAACCAAAAAGTATCTTCTAACAAAAATGTTAAATATTCAAGAAAATAATTCAATTTTCGATCAATTAATAATAATTCTTAATCGAAAAAGGTAAACTCAAAATCAAGAATATAATTGTAGACATTTGAACACGAACAGATTTTCGGCTAAAAAGATGAATTTTTAACAAAATAGTTGTACTTTCAAGAAAATGATTAATTTTTTTAACAGAATAGTTGAACTTTAAACAAAAAAGTTGAATTTTTAACCTGCAAAGATGAAATTTTAACTAAATGAACAGATTTCCAAAAAATACTTCAACTTTAACCAAAAAGAATGCCATTTTCAACCAAAGAGTTTAATTTTCAACAAAAAAGTTTATTTTCAACCAAAAAAGATGACATTTGTACCAAAAAAGATGAATATTATATCCAACAAGACAAGAAAACAGTTGTACTTTTGACCAAAAAATATGACTTTTCAAGAAAGTAGTTAAATTTTTAACAAAATAATCAAATTTTCCACAAAATAATTGCCTGTTCAAACAAATAGTAGAAGTTGCAAGACAGAAAGATGAATTTTTCAGAAAGTTGAATTTTCGACCAAACGGTTTATTATTAACTAAAAAAGATGAATTTTTAACAAAAAATATGACATTTGTACCAAAAGAGATGAATTTCCAATAAAAAGGGACGAGTTTTCTATCCAAAAAGAGGAATTTTCAACAACACTGTTGAAAATACACTGTTGAAATAGTTAATTTTTCCTAAAACAATTGAACGTTTAACCAAACAATAGAGTTCTAATAAAAAGAGATAAACTATGAACCAAAAATATAATGGTAGACTTTTCAACTGAAGAGAATGAACTTTTAATCAAGAAGAGTTGAATTTTCTTATTGGGTTCTGTGAATTCAGTTCGCATTTAAGCGAAAAAAACGAGAAAAAAGGGAAAGTTTCTTGAAAACAGTGAGACAAAGAATTTTTTTGAAACAAAGAGACAATTAGCTTATAAGAAATGCATGATGAAGACTGTTATTAGAGTGAATGACGCCTGAAACGACAGAGTTTGGATACTAATGGGCCTGAGTGGAGGGCTTTACATATTAACTTTGTGAAGCTCTTCACCTGGGGTGATTTCTAAAAAGACTGATGAACTTTTCACTTTTCAACTGATCACTTTTCTGATATGAACTCTCTGATCCATGGCTAGAACCGAGTGAGGCACGCTTTCCCCGAAAGGGATACGGCTTAATGGTATGATAATAATAATAATAGAAAAGTGTCTAGGAAAATTTTTATTCTACACTCACCGAATTTCGGTGAAACTAGGCACAGCCTTTCAAAAAAAGCAGAGAAATCGGGAATACGGGAAAGAGTGTGAAGTCTTTTATCAAATTTTTCAGGAAAGTTCCTGTTAATCCTGTGAAGTTTCAAGTTGGAGCATTCCCCCCCATATATAGTTATTAGTTTGCGTAAGTTGCGATTGCAATTACTCTTCTAGTGGATAATGGTTAGGTAGTAGGCAGTTAGCCAGCTTTCAGAATGGCGGCCGATTAATTGAAAGGTAAACTCACCAGCCGACTATCGCCCGACTCTTGAGGGCTGCTGGATCTCGAGGGCGGCGATGAAAGGAGAAGAGATATTGGCTGGACTATGAAAAGGGGGTGAAGGAGGATTGGAACGGAAAAAATATAGCTCGAACAGAAAAATGCTGAAAAATCAAATCAAAAAATTAGGCAAAGTAGGAGCCTTGCGCCTACAAAAGATGGTTTCGTAGTCTATTAAGACGTAAATAAGTCGTTCAAACCTCTTCCTTCCATAACATCCCTCTCCTACTTCCCACACATTCCAATACTTCCCCTCTCGATCCCTACTTCCCCACCCTACACTTCAATCTTCGCTTCCTCTCTCTATCCCAACTTCTTCCTCATCTACTTCCCCCTCTCCTCACTTCCTACATTCACCCTTACTTCCTCAACCCCCTCATTTCGCATCACGTCCCCTACTTCCCCTCCTTAACTTTCCCCTCACTTCCCCCCATTTCCCCTATTCACCACCCATCACTTCCCATCATTTGTCCTACTTTTCCTCCCCTTTTGAGCTGTGACCTTGGGGGTTGTAAACAGTAAGTTGTGAGTTGTGAGTTAGAAGCTGTGAGTGATAAGTTGTGAGTTAGAATGCTACGAGACCCTTAAAATGAAAAAAGCTGTTCTGGGGCTCAAATGGCAAGTTATATTATTTACAGGAAAATAAAGAAGAAACAACCAGTATTCGATTGTATGTACTTAATTGAGAGGTACGAGATCCTCTCTAATTTGTGAGCTCTGAAAAGTCGTAAAAACACTGCAGCAGGAACTTCACTTCTTGGAGTAATAACAAAGTAGGGAAATGACCTGGTAACAAATTGAGGGACCATTTTTTGGGCTTTTTTTATCCGTACCGCAAAAAGCGACTTCCTGCGGTTACGCGTTAAATGTGAGGTACGAAATTGATGGGTATGCGATACACAAATCGTTCAAACTACTTGAATTCAAATTATGACCCAGTTTATAACATTATTACAAAGTTTCTATAAACAAATTTCCATTAAGAGGTTTCGAAAAATAAATACATTATTGCTATATAAATTATTTACAATTATTGTAAAATATTTCGGTATTAATATTTCTAATTAGGTATTTTCACTTAATTACAGGTAACTTCACTTTGTTGAGTTCTGAGGGGGAAAACAATGGACCAAATGCATGGGATTTTGTCCATTTTTGCCCTATTTTGTTAATATCTTCGTAAAAACTAATGTTTTCTGTGTATTTGAAAATTCGTTTTTATTTTTTAGGAACTATTCAATGAAATATTAAAATTACCATAATTATTATTTATTGCGAAGATATTACAAAGATGAAGTTGTGCCCCATGTATTTGGTGCCATTGTTTTCCCCTCAGCACTCGACGAAGTGAAGTTAGCTATGGCGATGAAGTAAAAATGCCTAATTGATAAAGACGAATTTTCAACAAAATATTTAAATTGTCGAGCTGAAAAGTCGAATGAAAATAATATTACTGATTGATTTCATTTTAAATGAAAAACATTGTTTTAAATGAAAAAACTTTAAAACTTACGTAAAACATTTATTTTAACAATTTTTCTGTAATTTAAGTTTCTCTTACTATCGCTTCTTTAGAATTAAAAAAAGGTTAAATATTAATACTTATTTTAAATATGTTATACAATATTACATATAATTATGTTAAATCTTATTTTTTGGGGGAAAAATTCACTATATAATAAAAACAATTAACCTTAGAGCAAACAGATGACTTTTCTTCCAAAGAATGAATATTCAATCCACAAGGAAGGATTTTATATCTAAGAAGGCGAATGTTCAAAAAAATAATAAAATTTTTAACCAAATAGTAGAATTTTTCACCAAAAGAGATGAACTTGAAACACACAATATAATAGTAGACTTTTCAAATAAAAATAATTGAATTTTAGTCAATAAATATGACTTTTCTACTAAGAGATGAATTTTTAACCAAGGAGATGAATTTTGAACAAAAAATATATTAGTGGATTTTTCAAACAAAAAGTATTAACTATTAGCCAATGAAGATGACTTTTCTACCAAAAGATGAATTTCCAATCCAAAAGGACGAATTTTCTATTCAAAAATGCGAATGTTAAACAAAATAGTTGAATTTTCTAACAAACAAAAAATCTTTCTTAAAAAATGGTTAAATTTTTAACAAAATAATAGAAGAGCTAACAAAATAATACAAAAAATTGACTTTCAACCAACCAAGATCACCTTAGTACTAAAAGATAAATTTTTAATTGAAAAAGGATGAATTTTCTATCCAAACAAAAAGACGAATGTTCAACAAAATAATGAAATTTTTAACCAAGTAGTAGAATTTTGGACCAAAAGAGATGAATTTTAAAACAAAAATATAATATAAGACTTTTTAAATGAAAGGATTTAATTTTCAACAAAAAAAAATGCATTTTTCAAAAAATGGTGAAATTTTCAACGAAGTTAGAAAATATATAACAAAATGATGAAAATAATTCTTTTTTAACCGAAAAAGAAATCTTTTGTGTCATAAGATGAATTTTCAATTAAAAAAAGATACATTTTTCATCCAAAAAAGACGAATTTTCAACAACATAATGAAATTTTTAACCAATAGTAGAATCTGAACCCAAAAGGATGAATTTTTAACCAAAAATATAATAGTACATTTTTTAAATAAAAAGAATTAATTTTCAACCAGAAAAGATAACTTTTTCTACCAAAAGAAGAATTTTCAATCCAAAAGAAGAAATTTTATAGCCCAAAAGACGAATGTTCAACAAAATAGTGAAATTTTCAACCAAATTGTATAATTTTTAACGAGGAGGGATGAACTTTGCTTTAAAAAAATAAGATTGGATTTTTAAAAAAATGAACTTCTGAGCGCAAAAGATGACTTTTTTTACCAAAAGATGAACTTTCAATCTAAGAAGACTAATTTTCATCAAAATAGTTGACTTTTCGACCTAAAAAAGTGACTTTTTTAAAATATAGTTAAATCCTCAACAAATTAATAAAAGATATCAAAAGATAATAAACAAAATTAAATTTTCAACAAAAAGATCACTTTTCTATCAATAGATAAATTTCCTATCAAAAAAGGATTAATTTCATATTCAAAAAGACGAATGTTTAACAAAATAATGAAATTTTCAACCAAATAGTGGAATTTTTATCCAAAAGAGATGAATTTTGAACAAAAAGTATAAAAGTAGACTTTTCAAATAGAAACAAATAACTTTAAAGAAAGAAGACAATTTTTTCTACCATAAAAAGAATTTTTTTTTAAAAGGACAAATTTTTTCCAAAACAACTATCAAAAAGATTGAGTTTTAACAAAATAACTGACATTTTGACAAAATAGTAAATTTTTTAACCAAATAGTAGAATTTTCGACTAAAAAAAAATTATAAATACTTGTTGTATTGAATGAAAAAATGACTCTTCAACCAAAAGATGATTTTTCAATTCAAAAATGACGAACTTGCTATAAAAAAAGACGAATGTTTAACAAAACAGTTGAATTTTTGACCAAAAAAGATTACTTTCGAACAAAATGATTGAATTTTCGACAAATCAATACATTTCTCAACCAAATAGTAGAATCTTTAACCAAAAGAGATGAATTCGAGACCAAAAATATAATAGTAGACTTTTAAATTAAGAAAAATTAACTTTCAAACAAAAATAGATGGATTTTCTTATTGGATTCCATTAATTCAGTTCACATTTAGGCGGAAAAACGAGACGAATAGGAATTTTCTATAAAACCGGGAGAAGAAGAGGAATTCTTTAAAAAAGGGAAAAGATGGGGATCGATTTTCCCGCCCTCAAACACATAGAATTTTTCTTAACAAATGCTTGCACCTCTCTGAAACATTGTAAATAATGGCGATACACTTCTATAATTTAGAATGAATTTTCTATCATGTAGTATGGAAAGAATCTATTTTTGGTCCTTATTCATTTGTCTACCGAAAAGCTTGGGGTATATTTAATATGGTCAAATATGCACTTGTAATATTACATTAATAATAAATTATTTTAGGAAATTAGCGATTTCCTAAATTAAATTAATTTAATTTTTTTAAAGTAAAAATTTTTCTAAAATATTTATCTGTATTATTATGAACATTTTCGAATAAATATCAAATCAAATAGTATTTATTGATTTCAAATAGACCCGCGCTTTTCGGTACATGCGCAGTGGAAAAACTGGCGGTTTGTTATCACTGATTCCGCGTTTCACTTTTCACTGTTTACATTTTATTGTTTTCGTTACAAAATTCACGTCACATGTCGAACCTATCTTTGAGTGAGTTTTTAAATAAGATGTGATTTTGACAAAAAAAAACAATGACACGTGAAAAATATGAATTTAAATGTAATATTTAACATAATCGATACCCAATGCAAACATTTTTCAAGATTTTGGCCAAAGAATATATATATTGCACATATTTAACATATAAAACAATTTTTTCGGTCATTCTGTAAAATTTCGTTTGTTATACTTATCCAGTTGCTATTCTTATATATTCAATTGTAAGTTAGAGCGTCTTTTATTTTCTAAGAACATTTTTAACCCTTTTTTCGATTTAAAAATCATTATTCTAATAGAAATTTCTGCCTTAAATTTCGTTCTCAGTGAGCATACATATTTCAGGAGAGCCGCATTCAACATTCATTCATGAAAAATAATATGATATACCTTTTCTTGAAAATTCTGGTTTTATTACTTTTTTTTTATATAAATGAAGGAAACTTTAGCGTGAGTCTTGTTAATAAATATCAGTATGGAATACCATTCAAGTGCAGGATAAATTTCACTGATTGATTTAGTCTGCTCACAAATCTTAACGTAACAAAATTGGAACCAGGCCCTCCTGCGACGATCTGGCAACTTCCTCTGTTCTTCTGATTTTTAGCAAAAATCTGGGTGATATACTTGAAGTTTGGAGGTATATGAACAGTTTCTTCAAAAATTCTTTTTCGACCCAATTTTTTTGGTGCAAATATATTCCACTGCATAATATATCTCGCATTAGGGGCCGAAAATCCGAATGTTAAAGTTGTTGCTGTATGTAACCCAAAATATGCTGAAGTCACATTGAAACTCAAAGCAATCAGGAAAGCCAAACTCAAAATTTGCGACATTTTTTTCGTATTTCGGAAATAGATTCACTTTTTTTATGTAAAATTAAACTATGTGTTTGGCATCAGCTCAATTTTTGGAAGGAATTGATCAGAGACTGCAATACTTTGATAAGTATCATGTCTATACCTAATTTCTTATCAGATTTTAAACATAGTCGATTAGGTTCATTAATTTGAAATACCTAAATCAAATAATACGTCAAAGTAATATATCAAAACATATCCGTGCCGGTATGAAGTATAAATTTGAATAATTATTTAAATATGTATCTGTGATGCTGTCATTTTTATGTATTCTTACAAACCCATCAATTATAAATTTTAGGTAAACTGTGAATTGATCGAGTGCTGAAATTGCAGCAATATAAGATGCAAACATAAAACAATATTACTGTGATTGCAAGTTGCAATTGTACAGTTTAATGACTTGAAAAGAAATTGACTAGCAGTGAATTTCAAATTTTCAATTTGGAACATTATTAAATTTTGAATAATTGAATTTTTATTACTTAGTTCTTACATGATTTTATTTTTAGCGCCAATTTTCTTCTCGGAATAATTCAAAAAGGGGCTTGGTGAATTGAAAAGATAATTTAAAAATATTCGTTATTAATGCTTTCTACAAATTTTCAAATCATTTTTCCATTTTTAATTTTAAAGATTTTGAAAGATATGAATTGTGAATTTTGAAAGTTATGAATGTGATATTGTACCATTTTTGAGCAATTCAAATAATTTTTTTTTTAATTCGAAACGTTTTAAATTGGGAAATGGTCAACTTGTACTTTGAAACATAGAATAATTTTCCATTTTAATTGCGTAGCATAGTTGAAAATGCAATAGGTAAATTTTGTAGAAAATTCGTCCGTTGAAAATAACTGTTTGATTTGGTAGAAAATTTGTCTGTTAGAAATCCCACTATTGAATTTTGTAGAAAATTCGTGTACTGATAATTGAATTGTTGAATTTTGTAGTAAATTTGTCTGGAAAATTCAGTTGTTGAATTTGCAATCAAGAAGATGAATTTTTTACCAAAAAGAAAGAATTTTCAACGAAATAGATGAATTTTCTACAAAATAGTCGAACTGTCAACTAAAAAACAATAAATTTTTCAATCAAAAGTGGAATTGTTAAATTTTCAATTGAAAAAATTAATTTTCAACAAAAAAAAACGAATTTTTAACAGAATACATGAATTTTAAACCAGGGACCCGATCGAAACTTTCGTTCCCTTTCATTACTGCCAACTAAACAAAATAATTTTTAACCAATCATTTATATCAAAGTTTAATACAAAATAATTCTTTCCTGTCAATAACGAAATGGAATGAAAGTTTCGGTTGGGTCCCTGTTTCAAACCAAATACCTAGTAGAATTTTATACTTGAAAAAAAAAGTTTATCAAAAAAATTGTTCAATTTTGAAACAAAGAGATAAATATCCAACTAAAATGATGAATCTTTTACCAAAAAATTAATCTTTAACAAAATAGTTGAATTTTCTACCAAGTAGCTGAATTTTCAACCACAAAAGATTATATTCAACCAAAAAGCCACAATAGTTTCATTTTCAGTTTATAAAAATGTTTTTTAACAATAAAAACAAACGATTCTTCAACCAAAGAGATAAATTTCCAACCAAAATGATGAATTTTCAACCAAAAAAATTAATTTTTAACAAAGTAGTACTTTTAACCAAGTAGTGGAACGTGACCGGGAAATTTCAAAAGTTACTTTAACAATATTCAGTTATTAATACTTTTTCGGCATTTTTAATTCTTACGCTTTGAAAGATTCAAATTGGAAATTTTCAAGAATATAAATTTATATTCTACTATTTTTCAGCAATTTCAATTCAAAATTTTTCTAATTTAAACGCTAAAAATTTGAAAATGGTCCACTGATGAGTTGTAAAATTCATCAATTTTCAGCTTCCAATTCTTTAGAATTCTTTTGATGGTGACGCATTTTACAAAAAAAAAAAATCCGTTGTCGTTTTTCTGAAACTCGTCAACCTCAATTTTCTCAACGAGCCCATCGTTTTATGTTTTCTTGATTTTTTTCTAAGTTGGTACTAATAGGGTACATTTATCGAAAACCCGTTTATGTTGTGCCCGCGTCTTAGAGAAGATAAAATTGATTTTATTCTGATGAAAAATAAAAATTCACATTTTTTCAATAACGAGACGATATTTGAAAAAAGTCAAAAGAGTGAAGTTCTTCCACATGAAAATTTTGAAAAAAAAAGTTTGCAAACACTTTTCTTATCTTGCGTCTTTTCCTTGAAATTTTTGCTAAAAATTTAACAAAGTTGGTTATAATTTTCTATTTCTTGTAAGAATATAATTTTCTAATACTTCGTAAACAAAATGTTTTCAACTTTAAATTTTCATATTTCAAGACATTACATTTTTGTTACAAAATATTAGAAAATATAATTGCTTTAATTGTTCCAGTTAAATTCAATAAAGTAAAATACAATTATATCCCATTAAATTAAAATAAATAAAATTATATCAAAATAAACAATTAAATTTCTTTAGTTGTTTTAATTTAATTTAATTAAGAAAAATACAATTAAAGCCGAATTTATTAATACTTTAGCGAACATTTTGAAAATTAGGCAAGATAGGGAAAGGTTCTAAAAAAATTTTTTAAAATAATTTTTCAAGTGGCACAACAAAATATTATGTCCCCAAGCGATTTCGTGACTTCAGCATGCACGCTTTATAGCCTTCCCGATTTGAAATGAATTCGGTCTAAATGTGATTTTATTTTGTTTTTAAATTTAAAAAAAAAGTAATATTTTTTATTTTAAGAGACTAAATATCCTTTTTTTCCATATTAATAATATTAATCTTCGATTTACTGTATGAAAAAAAAATAATGTAGAAAGTTCTTTACTCCGCTTTTTGTAAAAAAAAAGATTTATTTTATTGAAAGTACAGTTTTCTAAATTTCATGGAAAAATCATTCATATATTTCTGTCACTAATCTTGAATAAGAAAATGAAAAGGATTTTGTATTTTATTCAGGCTGAAAATCATATTTCCATTAAAACAGGCTTCAAAAAGAGTAAAAATTAATTTTTCGTCTTCTCATTTATTTTAAAAATATAAATTGGTTTAAAATGTATTGAAATTGAAAAATTATTTAAAATTCATTTTAAAAATTATCCAATTCCTTGCTAAAAAAATGATAAAATGTAAAATTAGAATTAAACTATGTTTAAATGCTATTCAATAATACTTCTTTTGGCTGCTAGTCTACACTATCAGGAAAGGCTTTATTGTATTTCTCGTCATGGAATTTTTTTGAATTTCGGGTAGTTCCAGTTGTATTTCCATCCGTCATTTTTATTATAATTTTCTAATCCGTATCCGTATTCAACAATAATTCCTAGAACATCCTTTCTCCTTCTTTTTGTCACTGATTTCGATTCAGATGAATCTTGATCAATCATCAGTTTATTAATGAGAAGATTAAATTATATAATACATTCAAATATATCGTGAATGAATTTCGAATGATAATTTTTATTTTTTGTATAAGTTTCATATTTTAAATTTGACTAAGGTTTCATTATTATTAGCATTTGTATTTTTTTTTCATATTGTTTATTATTTAAAATTTAGTATCTACCTCGTAGATTTTCTTTTCTCTGAATAGCTTGTATCTTCGGCCATCCTTCTCCAGATTGTGTTTAATCGTTAAATTAAATTAAAAGTTTAAGCTAACAAGATTTAACGTTAAATCCAAATATTCTTTGGCAGTCGAGCTCTGTCACTAAAGGGCTGTCATGAGTGACGTTTCTCGATCATTTTCGAGGACCTCGTCCGATGTCGTTCGAAAAATGAGACGATACGATTCGAAATTTAACTAATGAATACACGAGATGATCGTTTGAAAAAAGGGGCTGATAACGAACGACATCGACCGTGACAGTTGAATTTCTCGTATCGCCGTGAATCACTAATTCTGTTGAACAAATCTTGAAGATTTAAAATTGATCCCGAAGAATTTACACTTATGTGTTTCTGAACATTAATTAATAAACGAACCAACTTCATGCTGCGAACAGAATGTATTAGATACAAGCAGAATATATTAGCAACGAACACTTGTCGATTATTATATATAATTTGTAGTGGAAAATACGTTAGTGACATACGTTAGTGGTCTACTTAATATTAAATTACATATCTGGAAAAATAAAGTAAAACTCTTTCTTCAAATAATTAGTTTTATTCCTTTGAAAATTAATTTAATTTCTGCACCAGTTTAAATGTAAGTACCAAAATACAGACGTATATGAATATTATCTCGTCAAATTGAAGAAATCAGAATTACTCTGGATCAAATACCCATCACCTGTACCAAAAAGTTTATTGGCTTGCCTACTTTTGCCCAGAATCGTAGTGTTACAAATTTTGAACCAGGCCCTCCTTTAACAATCGTACACTTTCCAAAAGGGCGTTTGGGATTCAGATCTAGACAAACAACCTGGGTAATTTTATGGTATCTTAGGGGTATTTTGAAAGTCTTCTGATAAGCAGCTGCGAAATAGGTCTTTCTAGGTGGTGCGCTGAATATCGCCCGCACAAGGTACTTATCGTATAAAAGTCCTTTTCCGTAAGTAAATTGGTTCGCTTTACCCTTGTATGGTAAAATACTGTATCCTGACGTCACAGTCGAAACCATAGCGCTCAAAAATGCCAAACAAAGAATCACCTTGTGTGACATATTGCAAGTATTTCAGATAAGACTTCTTTGGTTTAATGTCGAATAAAAAGACTTTAGAATGAACTCAATTTTTGTCAAGGAATCGGTAGAGACTAAATAACCTTACCAGTATGATAATGTATATGTACTACTTTCTCGAAGCTGCTTATCAGTTTCTGTACACTTTGTTAAACGCATTTTCGTCAATAGCCAATATGTTCTGATAGAACAGTTTGTAGTTAAAGCAGAAAAATACTGAAAAATGAAATCCATAAAACTAAAATGAATTTGAATAAAATAATTGCTGTTTTTGAAACAGCCAACTGTAACCTCGATTCAAGGATTTTCGTATCTTTGAATAAGCCATGTGAAATCATGAGTGTCAGATGTCATGAAAAATCGAAAATTCAAGTCGAAATTTTTGGTTTGTAAGAAATACAAAGAAATGAGTTTCAATCCAATTTTTTTTCAAACTATTTCTGCCATTAAGTTCACTTATTTTCATTTCGAATAGGTCCTTATCTGTTTAAGAATCAATGTTGAATAGTGCTGGTAACACGATTTCTGCCATAAAACTTCTCTCTAGTATATGATTTAAAAATATTAATATTTTTCGCCGAAATGTATGACTACATTATTACAAACCCATTAATTATTAAGTACGGGTATCATTGGAACTTGAATTCGATCATTTTTATATTTAAGAACACACCGGAAAATTCCATATTGAGTTTTTGAAACGGACTTTTATCGACCTACATTTTTGCTCAACGAATTAAGAGTTTATGCAAATGATGTTGTATTCTTTTAAATTTGGTATTGAGTAAGCCCGAAAAATTAATTAAAACTTTCCCCGAATGCATTTGGTTCCCAGCTTTAATCAATTTTTTGCGGAATATTTCCACAATCAATTTTCTGGGTGCGTAATACTTTAAAGGTATCATGTTTTCAGTCAGCATTTTTATGGCTTCTTATCAGTTTATAAACACATACCTTCATCAAATAATACGTCAGCGGAATACATGAAAACAGAGCAATAAAAATTTAATTAAAAAATTAAGGAATATTAAATGCGTATATGAAATAAAAATTTTAAATCTTAAGAATCCTTTCTGAAGTACAATGTACAAATTAAAATATTAATACTTATATGTGATGATAGAATTTTTAATTAGAATTACAAGCTTGTTAATTAAAAACTATTTCAATGTGATAAAATTACTGAAACTTTATTTAGTAAACTTGTTTCCAAGGTGGATTTTATTTAGAAATGTCAGATTCAAACATTGTTATGTTTCATTTTGATGAAAGCTGTTATTTTATTTGTTCACTTGAATGTCGTAAAGTTTAAATGATCCAAATTGCGAAGCTAAAGTTGTAATTTTCATCAGCTTGTTATTGTATGGAAAAGGGCAAGGGAAAATGTAACTTAAAAAAGAGACAACTGAAAAAAGAACAAACTAACAACCAGTATAGACTTCATTGTATTTTTCTGAGCTTTGAATCTCAATTTTAAATAGGTCACAAAACATCCCTCTAAACCGTATGCATTAAGAAAAATGATTTCCTAATTCGAACAAACAAATTCTTTGAAATTCACTTCATTAGATTTGAATAAAACTTATATTTAAATTAAACAAATTTTGTTTGAAATAAGTTTTATTTGATGCCCACAAAGTTTCTTTGAATCAAACTAATCCTTTGTTAATCTCAAACCTAATGTGTCTTTGCTATAGGGTTAAACGAATGTTCGTTTATTATGAAAAAATTTTTTGTTCAATTGGAATAAATTTTTGTTGAATTCAAATAAAGTCTGTTTAATTCAATTAAAAAGTTTGTTTTGATCAAATGAACTGCGTTTAGACAAATTTCATTGTTTGAAACAAAAATTTTTCTTGGTGCAGGAGAGCCAGAATTTCCGCACAAAAGTATCGAGAAAGTCCGAATTGATTTTTTTTATTCTACAATACCTAAATAATTTATGGGGTAAAATTACTAGGAAATTTGCATTTTATTTCTTCATTTATTTATTTTCGAAAAGACTAATGCTGCAACATAGTCCACCAGAAAGTTTTTAGGACAACTGTACCGGAAAAGTCGCGTTTAATTTTTTTTTAATTCTACAGGTCCTACATAATTTATGGGATAAAAGTGCTAGAAAAGATTCATTTCATTTTTTTCGAAATTTTTACAAGTGCTAATGGGCTTTCATCGGAAAAAATATGGAAAATATCCCACTTAATTTTTGTTTAATAATTTTAAGCAGGAATTTTATAGAATAACAATACCAGAAAGAAGTCACTCAATTTGTCTCTAATTTTTACAAGCCCTAAATAACTTTTGGGACATAAGTACTAGAAAAGTTCCATTTATTCTTTTCGAAATTTTTGCAAGTGCTGATGGGATTCATGTCCCAACAAAACTATTGCTGAAATAGGACTGAATTATCCCAAAAGTTCAAAATATGTTCCATTTCACAAGGACTTTTCAGAATAAAGGTACCCGAAAAGTCCCACCTAAATTTAAAAAAATTATAAGTCTTAAATAATTTTTGGAATAAACGTACTAAAAAAGTTCCATATTATCTTTTTTGAAATTTTTACAAGTGCTGATGGGAATTTCATAGGACAAAAGTATCGAAAAAATCCCACTTTTTTTCTTTTATTTTGAACAGAACTTTTTGGGACAATTTTATTATCAAAGTCCCACACAATTTTTTTTAATTTTTGCAAGCCTAAAAAGTTTTAGATATGTCGCGCTTCAACATTTTTTGTAGGACAAAAGTACAAAATTTAAAAAAAATGGAAGTTTTCTAGTACCTTTTTCTGAATAATTTTTTGGGACTTGGATAATTGAAAAAAAGATTAAGTGGGACCTTTCCTGTACTTTTATCCTAGAAAAAGTCCTGCTAAAAAACATTAAGTGGGACTTTTCCAGTACTTTTTTCTTAATGCAACAGTGGAAAACTAATTGCTTGGTAACACAAATTATTCAGGACTGTATATAATAATTTGAAAAAAATTATAACCATGGACAAGCTGGAAGTAGAAAATTTTAATTTAATGACGCGATGGTGTAACATTTCAAACTTTATTTAAACAATAAGGAGGCCACATTGAGAAACTTGCTGTCTACGTGAGCTAGTGTTTTTTGATTTTCAAAAATATTGTTTTCTGATTGTTTCAACAAAGTTACGAAAACTAAGAATTCTTTAGAATCTTAAAATTATAATGGATCAATGGGCTATAAATGAATTACATATCCATATTCAGGCTCCTCACGCGTTACTCTTCAACCGTGTTCTGTTTTTGATTTTCAAAATTTGCTTCGGTCGTACATTTTTCTAATTTTCTATAGAAAATTGCAATCATTTATCAAACTTTGTCAAAATGATTTGCCTTGGTTAAGCATGAATTGAATCCCTCAAATAAGTTTATTTGAATTATATAGCTTTTTTCTTGCCCAAAAGATAATTCATTTTCTACTCAAATCAAAATTGATGAAATTCACGTAATTACTAGTAAAATTTCACAGATTCAATTAGCGGAAAGTGAGCCACCAAAGATTTGTAGAAAATTACTGATTCGATTAGTCGAGATATTTCCCAATTCAATAGTAGAAAGCAAGCAACTGCTGATACAAATAAATAAATTCACTTAGGGTTGGATATAATAATAAAAAAAAGTTATACAAATTTGAAACATAAAAAAAGAAAAGTTTAATAAAACACACCGATAGTGTAACATTCTTAACTCTATTGAAACAATAAGGAGGTCATATTGAGAAATTGTAAACGTGATGTAGCCTCTCTCCAATTTGAAAACATTGCCTTCTGATTGTTTGAACAAATTCAAGCAACATAAGAATTTTTTACAATCTTAAAATGACAATGGATCAATGGGCTCCAAATTAAGTATACACATTCAGGGTCTTGATGTGCTACTTTTCGACACAGTTCTGTTTTTTATTTCCAGAATTTTTTTTTATTGTAAATTTTTTTAGATTTTCATAGAAAATTCCAATTACCATTTAGCAAACTTTGTAAAAATGATTTGCTTCGATTGGCGAAAAGTGGGCCACTAAAAATTAGTAAAAAAATTGGTAATTCGATAAGTCAAGATTTTTTCTGATTCGATAGTAAAAAAGAACTAATTGATTGGTAAAAATATTAATACTTACTTATTCCGGAACTTATATAGTTCTATGGAAATTATAAGGAGGCTCTATTCTGAAATTGTAAACGTACCATAACCTCTTTCCAGTTTCAAAATATTGTCTTCTGCTAAATCATCTCTGCATATTCAGGGTACTCATGCGCTACTTTTCAACAGAATTCTGTTTTCGATTTTCAGCATTTTTCACAGTAGTAAGTTTTCCTAGTTTTCAACGGAAAAATGCAATTATTCAAGAAAGCGTGCATTTATAAAAAATATATTGTTTGAAAAGCTGTGGATAAATAATAGCTCGCCGTACAAGAAAATATCACGAAAGTAAGCAGTTTTATCTTGTGTAAAAGATTAACACAAACGTTTAACAAAAATCGATTCCGGTCATTGAGGGTTTTCATTCATATTGCTTATTATAAACAACGAAGCAAGATAGTTTATGAAGTATAAACAATGTTATTATTGCCAGGTATAGGTTTTGCAACAGTTTTAGGAAACCTTTTGATACTGGTTAGCCTGGATGATTTTTCATTAAAAAATAAAAAGTCTAGATGATTTCCTCTTACAAATAACAATTCTTTAACAAAAAATCACGGAAATAAGTTTTCATTCGATCGGAATATTTCGTTTTGTTTTCGAAAGATCTAAATTCGATATAGACAATTTACAAGTTTTACATTTTTCTGAGCAATAGATTCAAACGTTTCACCCTAACAAAAATGCAAGAAGCAAACATCTTTATTGGTGCTGAGAGATGCTAAAAATAATTTAATGATTTTTTTGTAAATGATGAAACTGTTAAACAAAATTGTTAAAAAATTGAATAAAAAACTGACCAGGATTTTGAAAAAATAACCAAGATATTCGTAATCAGGAGAAGGTTTTTGATCATTCAAACAAAAAGTATCTGGGGCACCTCTTAAAAGGATGCAGAATCATTGCTGTTTTATACATTTAAGTACAACACTTCTGAAACTGTAATTTTTCGTTGAAAATTGTACAAAAATTTACAAAATATAATTTAGAAAAATACAATTAAATACAAATTAAAAACAAAATATTACATGTTTTAATTATTACATCATTAACTAAAAATCTTACCTAGATATTCGCTGTCTCTCTAACCAAATTTCAAACATAGCTTCTATGTTCAAACATGGAAGAAATGGAACAATATTATAAGACAATAATCTTTATTCGACAAATGAAAACTTACATTTGAAATTTTTTTTTAAATATTTAGTTTTCGTTTCAGTTTCTTGTACTGTTTTGTAAAAATTTGCCCACCAGGGTCGATAAAACACAACATCAAACAACAACGATTAACAAGAAAAGTTCACTTATCAGCCCTTACTAATCACTAATGGGAAAGGGGATGATAGTCGTCCCGAAGAATCAAGAGAATAAAAAAATCACAGATTTTCTTGATAATTTTGATTTTATTTGTTTATAAACAAATTGAACTTTGGCAGAAATTTCAATATGAATACAGAAGTACATACATGCATAAGTTGTATGCTTTCAGCATTTCGTACTTAACTATGCCAATCGTAGGTTTTATAAAGAAATCAGAATAAGTCTGGATTAAATACCGTAGATCCTAACGAAAAAATTGACTGGTACTCTCGGTGGGTTTCGGAAGTGTAGTTTGACATAATTTTTTCGAATTCCACCCTCAAGAATCGTGACTTTTCCTAGAGGTTTGATATTCCGATCCAGAACAAAAATATGTGTAATTTTTTTGTAGCGTGGCGGTAATTTGAAAGTCTGCACAAAACTAGAAATCGGGCGCCTTCCCACTGGTGACTTTACTAATCCCCTCACAAGGTATTTATCGAACAGATGTTTCCTTCCCCAAGCGGTAACGTTTGGTCTTGGTTTATATTGCAGAAATACCAATCCTGAGGTTATATTGAAAACCAAAATGCTCAAAAGTGCAAAACTCACAATCATCCTGTACGACATTTTGCACTTGTTTCAGATAAGACTCACTTGCGTATAATGAAAAATAAACAAAGTTAAGAATTAGCTCAATTTTTGCCACTCATTGGGCAGAGACTGTGGTAAGCATATCAGTACGACAATGTTTTATGTGTAAAAGCTTCCGATGTTGCTTATCAGTTTTCAAACACAGTCACTAGACGTAATTAGCTTTTTAAACTGCGTATAAAAATTTCTATGGTGACTAAACACATTAATGGTTCGCTTTGATGTCAGCATTTTTTATTCAGTATATCATTACAAGCATGTCAATTTATGAAGTAGAAGTAGCATTGGAACCCCAACTTGTTTTCACAGCTTACAATTTTCGTCTTAAACTCTTTAAAAAAATACGATTCTGCAATCATGTTTTTGTTTCAAAGTCAATTTCATGATTTGGCCATGGCCACTTATTTTCCAGAAATATAACGCATTACATTTTTGTTGTTGAAATTTTTTGAGTTTGACAGTTTTTTCAAAATTCGAAAATTGTTGAACGGATTTGTAACTCACTGTTATGGTCCTCACGCCCTTACGAAAAAATAGCAGAGGAAGTTGAATATAGACCTATATTTATTTTGCAATAATGAGTATCTTATAATTCTTTCGTGATTCTAGAAAAATCATTATACAAAATTATTATGAAAAAAGTAATATAAAACGTTTCTAGAACGTATTGCTTAACGTAAGATTTCAAATTTTATAACGGTTTTAGAGATTTTACGTTATTTCAAAAGATTTCAAAGAATTTCAAGAAATTGCAAGGAATGTCAATTATTTTGAAGTATTACATATTATTTTGAAGAAGTACTCTGAAAAAACCAGTTCTCGTCAGATCACTGAAGTTAAGCAGCGTTGGGCGCGGTTAGCACTTGGATGGGTGACCATTCGAGAAAACTGAGTGCTGTTGGCACATCGTGGGTGTGGTGAGCCCACACTTGTAGTTATTTACTACAAGTTATCAACCTAGAAACACTACCCGAATCGGGTAGTGTCACGCCTACCCCGAAAGGGAAATGGCTTAATGGTATACATACATTTGAAAGACTTCAAGCTACTTTAACTGATTTTCAAAGAATTTCACAAGATTACAAAAACTTCAAGGGATTTCCAAGAATTTTGTAGA
Organism: Andricus curvator; assembly: GCA_932195095.1. NCBI lineage: Eukaryota > Metazoa > Arthropoda > Insecta > Hymenoptera > Cynipidae > Andricus > Andricus curvator. The sequence goes on from CAKNYM010048257.1 coordinate 293,150, forward strand.
ATTTTCAAATTTTTAAGGCTCGCGTTTGAGGGATTTCTAGAGAACTTTGTGAAATAAATGAAATAAAATAAGGTGTTAAAAAATCACTATTCAAAATAATTTTCACTTATTTCAATGCATTTTTGCGATTACATATCAATTTATATATTTTTAATAATTCCAAAGGATTTCGAAAGATTTAAAACCTTTTAAGGAATCTGAAAACATTTTGTGGCATTTCAGAATTTTTTTAGGAATTTCAAAGAATTTGTTAAGATTTCCAAATATTTTATCTTGGATTTTGATTGGTTTCTAGGGAACTTGGAAACATAAATTAAATGAAATGAAATTTTGAGGGATTCCTAGCGATTCCAAAGATTTTAAAGGATTCTACAGAATTTCACAAAATTAAAGAGATTCTGTATGAGCTATAATTATTTCAAAGTATTTACTAAATCTTAAAAGATTTTAAACTATTTTTAGAAATTTCAAGAAATTTCAAGAAAGTTAAAAAAATTGGTTAGTGTTTCTAAAGATTGCAATATACGCCTCAAAGAATTTCGCATGATATCAGGAATTTTATAGGATCTTAAATTATTTGAAAGGATATTTTAGGATTTTAAGCTACTTCGACTGATTCCAAAGCATTTTACGAAATTTAAAAAACTTCAAGAGATTTAAAAGAATTTTTTAGAGTCTTAAAATATTTTAAGCTCGATTTGAAGGATTTATAGAGAACTTTAGGAAATAAATGAAATGTCAAGAAATTTTTAGCGATTCTAAAAACTTCTAAGGATTTTAAGGTATTTTCAGGAAGTAGGCAAGATTTGAAGGATTTTATTGATTAACCAAGAATTTAAAAGATTTTGAGAGATTTAAAAGACTTATCGGGTATCGAAAGGTTTTTTGTTCAGAACTTCAATGAATAATTTAATTTTAATTCATATTAAAAGGATTTAAAATATTTTCTAATTATTCATATGGATTTTTACGATTAAATATTTATATATTTTGATAAATTCCCAAGAATTTCAAAAGATTTAAAAAAATTTTATGGAATCTAAAAGAATTTTATAGTAGTTCAAAAATTTTAAGGGATTTTTGAAGAATTTTTTGGGAATCACAAATATGTTTTGTTGTATTTTCAGGGATTTCAAGAGAACTTTGAAAAATATGAAATTTATTTTTTTTCACAAGCTCAAAGGGATTTTATAGGCCCTCCATTTACATCAAACGGGATAAGCAATTTTGAAAGATTTTAAGGTATTTTAAGTCAGTTCTAGATAATTTTGAAAAGTTAAAGAAATTCAATAAAATTTTCATGAATTCTTAGCGATTCCAAATATTTAAAGGTATTTTAAGGTATTCAAAGAAATTTCACAAGATTTAGAAGATCTGACTCAATCTCTAAAGATTTCAAAAGATTTCGAAGATTTCTAGGGATTTTAACGGTTTTTTGGAACATTAATAAATAAGTTTAATTTGATTTATATTTATAGAATTTGAAATAATTTCTACTTATTAAAGTGGTTTATTACGGTTATATATTTACAAATTTTTGAGAATTCCAAATAATTTCCAGAGATTTAAAAAATTTCAAGTAATCTGGAAGAATTTTGTAGATTTTACGAAGATTTCAAGGGGTTGCCAAGAATTTTTTTTATGATTTTCAAATATTTTATGTTGGATTCTAAGGCATTTCTGCTTATATTAGTGGATTTTCGCGATTAACAAAGATTTCAATGGCTTTTGAAGTATTTATACAAATTTCCAGAGAACTTCAGGAAATGAAATGAATTTTATTTCAATGGATTTCTACACATTTCAACGATTTTAAAGGATAACTTTTGACTCAACTTTAAACGGTGAGAAAAAATCCAATCTTCAATTTGAAAATAGAGGAAAAAATTGTATTCTATATATTAAGTCGCTTTTTTACCCTAATATTTCAAAAATCTTCTTAAATGTCTAGAGTCAACAGTTCTGACCTTTCTCCTCATTTTTCACAAAACTTTGAATCATTCTTGATGAATACTGATCAGAAAAATTCATTAACAAGAAAGACGACTATAGAGAGGTTCTCTTCGATGTTACCGCTTTCAAGTATTTCCAAAACGATTTTTTTTCTAATTGTTTGCAAAAAATGGTTAACAATTTGATCGAGAAACTGAACTCAAAATATAAACCTACTGTCTGGTTGGAAATCAAAAACATCTTTTACTCAAAAAAGTTAAGTCCTTGAAATTGAAATATTTTAAAAATTACTTTCTCCAGAAAAAAACAAGAAAATCGTAAATATTATATGTTAGTGCAGACTGTGGGTCGTAGAAAAAAATTTTGGAAATAGAAAATAATTTGTAAAACGTAGCTAATTAGGACCCTAATAAAGTATAATCAATTTAGAGCTGATTATTATACGTTATATTCATATATGGTTATTTTCGTGAACAATCATTTTGATGGTTTTTAACATCTTAGAGTTTTCAACTAACAAAAATACAAAAAAAAAAGAATAGCATAATATGAGAATTTTTAATTCCGTTGTTTGTCTATTTTTCAACCTTTGATCTCCTGAATTGGAAAAGTTGCTAAAAAGAGGCTCTGCTGTTGCTAAGAAGGTACATCGTGCAATATATCAGATACCCATATTCTGATGATTGAATCCGCCATCTTGAATTTTTGATTTTTTATGTGGTATTTAGAATATGTGACTCAAAAAACCACATTTTAATCATCGCAGTGATTTTTTTGCTTATTAAAGATGGGCTGTCAGGAAAAAAAAGGTGGCGGGGGGGGGGGGGGAGTCAGCCTGAAGCAGTTTTGCCCTACCTATTTGAAAAATAATTGGCGTCACTGATTGTATGTAAAATGAACAGGTGTCTCACTCTCACACACTCTTCATCTGCTATGAATTTGACCTTATGGTAATGTACACAGACTCTATCGATGTTGCTTATCAGTATTCAAACACAGTCGTTAGTGGTGATTAATTTCTGAATAATAATGTCTTAATTAAATAACGCGTCAGAGAAGAGTTTCTCATATTTAATATTTGTGTAACAGGGAAGCACACAAAATCTTGATTTAAAAACTGTAGTATCCATCTAGGTTTGAAAAGAGGAAAAGTTTAAAAAACTATATTCCAAATATATTACTGATTTCCATAAAACTATTTTTTCACGAGAAGACAAATGAGGTTTTCCCATCTATTTTTAAACGTCACTGCCATTTATAAGAAACTATGGAATTACTTTCAACACACTTCCACCATTATTATCTTTTTTTCGTTGCCTAAGATTACCATTATTTTATCGTTTCTATCCCTAGGTAAATACATCACTGTCTAGAAACGTCTAATCCACCCAGCTTTGGGAACATAATTTTCCCCATCCTCAAAATTGCTATGGTGAATTTCTCCTAGACAATCTGGAGCTGGTTCGAATAATTAATAACGCTGAGGGATCTTCTGCAACAGACAAGAGCTTTTTCTTATGTGTTAGCCTAGGGTGGTAAAAAGTTCGAATTCCAATTGGTCGTGATTGATCCACCCCAAGTTGTTCGCTTTCCGGAAAAAATTCCCTTTTTTCAAATCGGTCCCGGGCTTTTGGGGTTTTTAATGGGAAAAGTAGGATTTACGAAACGAAAAGAAAGAAGTACTCGTTATTAACATTCTGTGAATTAAAGTTTAGTCATTTCTTAAGTAATAATTAAGGAATAATTTCCACTCAATAACTTTTCATTTAGATTCACCAATCCAGTTGTATTGTTCATGGAATATGCCCCAAAAAATGGAAAATAGCAGTTTTCTGTAAAAATCATGCTAAAGACGGTAATTTTTTTAATTTTTTAACCCTAATTATTTTTATTAGATAAATGACAAGTTTTTGAGTGTTTTTAACTGAGATTTCGCTTTTCTAACATTCACAATTTGTTGAAACAATTATTTTTCCCAGTTTCATGAATGTCAAGAGTGATATTTAAAAAAAATATATTTTTTCATAGTTTCAAGAATATAATTTTTTCTCTTAAATCGTGAAAATTTCGTAATATTTGGGATTAATCATGCAATGAACGAATGTTAGGGATGCTTTTTTTCTGTTTACAATATTTAAAAATTATTTGAAAAATGTTTATTCTTTTAAATCAGATAAAACTTCTTGAAATCTTATTAAATCCCTTTAAATCTTGCAAATCCTCTGAAATCCTGTAGAATTCTATTGAATTTAAAAAAACCTATTGAAATCCCTTGAAATATTTGACGTTTTTTGAAACTCCTAAAAATCTCTGGAAACACCCGAGAAGTTTTGAAAACCCTTGAAATCCGTTAAAAGTTACTGAAGTATAGTAAAACCCTTTGAATCCTGTTGAAATTCCTTTAAATCCATAGAAATTCTTTAGAATCTTTAAAAATACATGTTCTTTAAAATCCTTTGAAATTTTGAAAATTCGTTAAATCTTGTACAATCTATAGAAATCTTTAAAAATCCGATACAATATCTTGAAATCTCTAATATCTTTTCAAATTCCTTGAAACATGTTTGAATTATTGAAATCGTCTGAGACCCCATGCAATCTGATGACATGCGTAGAAATCCCTAAAAATTTCAATTTCATTTTATTCACTCCCTAGAATCCTTTAAAACACTTTGATATCTCTTTAACACTTTTAAAATCCCATTGAATTCTTCGGAAACATTTAAAATTCCCAAGGATCATTTAAATACTTTTAAATTCATTGAAATTTGATCAATCTTTAAAGTCCAGGGTTATGAAACTCACACAAATATCTTAAAATCCCTTTAAGAGATGAAATCCTATAAAATCCTATGAAATTCCATAAAATTTGATGAAGCCACTTGAAATTCCTCGAAATATTTGACGTTTTCTGAAATTCTTCGAAATCTTCTAGTGCACTTAAGGAGCTTTGAAATACCTTGAAGTCGATTAAAAATTACTGAAATCTATTAAAAACCCTTTAATTCTGTTGAATACCCTTTAAATCTATAGAAGTCCCTCATACTCTTTCAAAATATATGATGTTCTTTAAAATCCTTTGACTTTTGAAAATTCCTTAAATCTTGTAAAACCTATAGAAATCTTTTGAAATACAGTACAAAATCTTGAAACCTTTAGTATCTTTTAAAATTCATTGACACATGTTTAAATCTTTGAAATCGTCTGAGACCCCATGAAATCTGATGATATCCATAGAAATCCCTCAAATTTTCAGTTTATTTTATTCAATTCCTAAAATCCCTTGAAATTCTGTGATATCTTTCACACGCATTTAAAATTCACTTGGAATTTCTTGGAATATTTTAAAATTTCCGAAAATCTTTCAATGGCTTTCAAATCCATTGAAATTTGATCAATCTTCAAAGTCCTTGCAGATCCTATAAAATTGGGTATGTCTGGTGAAAGCCCTACAAAGCCCTTAAAATATTTTTAAACTTTTAATATCTCTCAAGATTTCTACAAACATTTTTTGAGATTGGACTCCTTTGAAATCATATGAAACCTATAAAAATATCTTAAAATCCCTTTAAATCTTTGAAATCCTCTGAAATCCTGTAAAATTTCATTAAATTTTATAAAGCCCCTTGAAATCCCTTGAAATATTTTACGCTTTCTGAAATTCCCTCAAACCTTTCAGTGCACTTGAAAAGCTTTGAAATCCCTTGAAACCCATTGAAATTTACTGAAGACTATTAAAAACCCTTGAATTCTGTTGAAATCCCTTGAAATCTATAGAATTTCCTAATAATTTTTTAAAATACATGATGCACTTAAAAATCCTTCAAATCTTGTAAAAGCCCTAAAAATCTTTTGTACCCATACATCTTGAAATATTTGATATCTTTTAACATTTCATGACAAATGTTTTTCTTTGAGACGCCATGAAATCCGATGGCATCTGTACAAATCCCTTAAAATTTCGTTCTATTTCATTTATTCCCTGAAATCCCCTGAAATCCTTTGATATCTTTGACACGCTTTTTAAAATCCATTGGAATGTCGTAGATTCTTGTAAAATTCCCGAAAATCTTAAAATTGATTTGTAATCCGTTGAAATTTTATCAATCTTCAGAGTCCTAGAAATCCCATACAATTGCATAGGTCCGGTAAAATACCTACAAATCCCTTGAAATATTTTGAAATTTATAATATCTCATAAAAACTTTCTAAAAAAATGTTTAAGTTCGTACTTCTTTTAAATCATATGAAACTTATTGAAATAACTTAGAATCCCTTCAAATCTTTGAAATTCTCTAAAATATTTTGGAATCTTCATTAATACTTCAAAAGTTTTAAAAACCTCTAGAATTCTTGAAAAGTCTTCGAAATCTTTTGAATGTTTTCAAAATCTTTAAAATCCCCTTGAAATATTTTGGAATTGAAATTGGTAGGATTAGTACCGATTTTTCAAAATAGTATCCTTGTAAAAAAAATGATCATAAAGTGTCAATAGTCGGCAATTTTAATGTAATCGGTCCCGGCCTTTAACCAATTTTGCCGATTTTAGGACGTACAATTCACGCAGAGTGAATTAAGTTTTTTGAAACCGGAGGCATTTATGATTGTTTCGGCACATACAAGCAAAACCTACACTTAGTAATGGCTGCAATTTAAATTGCAACGTTGTATGTAGCAGTTGCACCCGAGTATGTAATTGCGTGTAATCATCTTATTTGCCACGACACTGACGAATATCGTACGTCATCTTTTCGTATGGCATAAATACACCCTTCCGTTCAAAATTGTGGTTTACTTCATGGAGCTTTACAGTTAATTTTACCCTAAATTATCAATTCCGGTTCAACGCAACTTCTCCCTTTGCAAAATGTGTATGCAGAGGTAACAAGAATGAAATATATATATACGCATTGATCAAAAAAATTTCATTGAGAAAATGGTGTGAAAGATTCATTCAACATGTAGATAAATTTCGACTCACTCAGTGATAAAAAATAAGAAGCCACAGAGTATCATCATATATGTTCCAAACTTACCTGAAACATAAAGAAATATTTAGATCAGTATTTTTTTCTGAAACTTCAGAATAGAATTTTTTTTTAATTATATGATGATTTCAAAAAAACATTGTATTGATTAGTTTTGATGAATTAAAAATTATAGCGCAGTTGTGGTATTGATTATTTATTTCATAAAAATCAGAAAAGAAAAAAGCGCGGGAAAAAAACTTTCCAAAGAACTCGTAAAAAAAACCTGAAACTCGTGCAAAGAATTGCTTTTTTATACAAAAAAATAATAAAAGTATCGTAATTTACTCAATTAAAAAATCTGTGAATTCTTAACATTTCAAGTGAAATATTGCGTTTTTAATAGAATACGTGAATTTTGAATCAAATAGTTCAATTTTCAACAAAAATATGGATTTTCGACTATTAAGAATAATTTTATATTAGAAAGGACGGATTGCCAACCAAAGGAATTGAAACTTGAACCGAAAAAAATTAATTTTTAATGAAATAGTTTAACTTTCAACCAAGTGGTTAAATCTTGAAACAAAAAAATGAAGTCTAAACAAAAAATGTAATTGTTGATATTTCAACCAAAGACAATTCATATCTTAAATCATGAACAGTTGAAATTTTTGTTGAATTTTAACCAAAACTGATTATTTTTCAACCAAACAGTTGCATTCTGAACGAAGAAATAATTTCTACCGAAATAGATGAATTTTCGAAATGAGAGATAAATCTTCAACTCAAAAAATAATATTGGTATGTGAACCAAAAAAAAATACAAATTTTCAATAAAAAAAAAATGTTCAACTAAGAAAAATTTTTTAATCATGAATGGTGACAAAATTCAACCAAATTGTTGAATTTTCAATAAAAAAAGACGAACTTTTACCAAATAGTGGAATTTTCAATGAGAAAATATGAATTTTCAATAAATAAGTTAATTTTTAACCAAATAGTTGAAATTTCTAACAAAGTAGTCGAATTTTCAACTGAAAAGACCAATTTTGAACTAAGGAATCCAATTTTCAACTAAAACTGGAGTAGTTAAATTTTCATTTGAAAATATTAATTTTCAACAAAAAAAGTTGATTTGTAGAAGGTGGAATAAAACAAATCATTTTTGAAAAAGTATTTCAACTGTCAACCAATTCATTGAATTTTCAATAAATAAGTTAATTTTTAACCAAATAGTTGAAATTTCTAACAAAGTAGTCGAATTTTCAACTAAAAAGACCAATGTTCAACTAAGGAAACCAATTTTCAACTAAAACTGGAATAGTTAAATTTTCATTTAAAAATATTAATTTTCAACAAAAAAAGTTGATTTGTAGAAGGTGGAATAAAAAAAATCATTTTTAAAAAAGTATTTCAACTGTCAACCAATTAATTGAATTTTCAACCAAAAAATATAACATTTTTTCAACTTTCCTCCATTTCTTTCTTTCGCATTAAAAAAACAAATTGTTTTGAAAATTTTATAAATCCTTCAAAATTTTTCAAATCGTGTGAAAATTCTCTAAAATCCTTTTAATTCCGTAGATATCGTACATAATCTTTTTAAATACCTTTTAAAAGACTGAACTTTCTGAGAATCCCTCAAATCCTTTTACATAAAATGTGTGAAAATCGTTGAAATCTCTTGAGATTTTTCAAATTTCATGAAAATCTCTAATAATCCTCTAAAATTAATGGAAACCCCTTTGAATCTCTAAAAATCGGTTAAAAATAAATTTAGTTAAAAACTATGAAAAGTCTGACCAAAAATGAACCTCAAGAAAGAAGTTTTAATTTGAAAAACTAAATACGTCAATTTTAAGAAGGCTATGGAAGCGCTGAAAAATAGTTATGTTTTAATTGGTGTCAAAACACAATTTATTCAAATATAGTTGAAAATCATTCTAAAAAAAAATTAATCACGTTTATGGAAAATAAATTTGTTTGTGAAAAGCATGATATAGTCCGTTTTTACGTTAAAAAAGGAATTGGAAGATTATTCTTTGCACAAATATCAAATATTATTGCAGGAAATAAATATTTTATCAAATAAAAATAAATAAATATAAGTGCAAGCAGCGAGAATCGAACACCCCACCATACGGCTATGAAGCCGAAGCGCTACTGCCTGAACTACCGGCCGTTCGGGCCTGTGGCAAATATTCGAAAGTCGATTCTGTCAAAAACGGCGGAGAAGCGTATTTTATCGTTTTGGAAAATTAATACTCCGGCAATCAGCTTTCATTAAAACAATTATGAACCGAAACTAAGTCACAATTAACATTCTAAAGACTAAAGTGACCTTTTGCTTTAAAGTTAGACAAAGCAGTTGCCTCTAACCCACCAAAAGGGTTTTGTAGTTTATAAAAAAGTAAATAAGTGGTTCAAACCTCCCCTTCCCATACTTCCCCTGAATCCCCATACTTCCCCTCTCCACCCCTACTTCCCTGCTCCACGCCTACTTCCCCTCACCTCATATAAACGTTTTATTTTTCCCTCTCTAACCGAACTTCTTCCTCATATTTTTCCTCTCTTCTTTTTCAGCCTACTTCCCCTTTCCCGACTTCCCCAATCCAAATTTCCCCTCACTGCCACTACCGCCTCATTTCCACTCACCACAGTTCCCCCAGTTCCTATCTCATCACTCCCCCCCCCCCTCAGTTCCACCCCCCTTGGATCCTTACTTATCCACCCCTCACTTCCCCTGTATTCACTACCCTTATTTCCCTTCTCAAACCATCTTCACATCCTCTACTTCTCTAACCCTAATTTTCGATCATTCCCCTACTTCCCCACCCCTTATTTTCCCTCACTTTCCCTAATTATCCCTAATTACCCCTACTTGCCCTTCTTTCATTTACCCTCACTTACCCTAATTGCCCCTCATTCCCCCTAGTGCTCTTCCCCTATTTACCTCTCACATTCTCTACTTCTCCGCCCCTAATTTCCCGTACTTTCCCTTTCATAATTTCGCCTTACTTTCCCTTCTTGGAAAAAGTACGATGGCCGGACGGACACCCGACCGAAACTATAAGGGTTTCTACCCGGGGCTACAAAACTGTGAAAAGTAACTTTCTTTTTAAAAAGGTGACTATATTCTCATTTATTCTATTTTATTACTTTTATTACTTTATTATGGCCAACAGCCATACCAGGCTGAAAAAACCAGTTCTCGTCAGATCACTGAAGTTAAGCAGCGTTGGGCGCGGTTAGTACTTGGATGGGTGACCATTCGAGAAAACCGAGTGCTGTTGGCACATCGTGGGTGTGGTGAGCCCACACTTGTAGTTATTTTACTACAAGCTATCAACCTAGAAACACTACCCGAATCGGGTAGTGTCACGCCTACCCTGAAAGGGAAATGGCTTAATGGTATACATACATATGGGGCATAATTTCTGAAGTGTACCCACCTCGAAAATGAAAGTTGTCCGATCGGGCTAAAAATTGGCCCAATCGTAGTCCTATTAGATAGTACTCCTCACACCAAAAATTAATTCATTTTGATAATTATTTATCAAAGTGGAGGGGGTACAATTTTGTGTTTTTTAAGAAAAGCTTTACTTTCAAACGTTTGTAACTTTTGTCCTATTGCCTTAAACAAAATTGCATTTGAAATATTTTCGATAGAATTTTTCACACGCTTTCTGGTGGCAATAACGATTTTTGAAAAAAATCAAAATTTGACCCAAATTTTCGAAAATCAAAAATAAATTTAACTTTTTTTCAAACTTGGGCACTTTTTTTTTCTTCAAAATAGTTTTAAAAGAAAGCTGAGATTTTTTCCTATAAGAACTCCAATTTTTAGAGTGGCAAATTAATTTTTCTTTGAGCAATAGAACGATACATAAACAAGATGCCGTGATAGGGCCGGTGGCGCGCGATCTCCCCTAGTGCGCTCAGGC